>CM074299.1:15421923-15469423 GCA_037194245.1 Opsariichthys bidens
TCTTTCTTTCTTTCTGTCTTTCTTTCTGTTTGTCTTTCTTTCTTTCTCTCTCTCTGTCTTTCTTTGTCTTTCTTTCTGTCTGTCTTTCTTTCTTTCTTTCTGTCTGTCTTTCTTTCATTCTTTCTCTCTGTCTTTCTTTCTTTCTGTCTTTTTTCTTTCTTTCTGTCTTTCTTTCTTTCTCTCTGTCTTTCTTTCTGTTTGTCTTTCTTTCTTTCTTTCTTTCTGCCTTTTTTCTTTCTTTCTGTCTTTCTTTCTTTCTCTCTGTCTTTCTTTCTGTTTGTCTTTCTTTCTGTCTTTCTTTCTGTCTTTCTTTCTTTCTGTCTTTCTTTCTGTCTGTCTTTCTTTCTGTCTTTCTTTCTGTCTTTCTTTCTTTCTGTCTTTCTTTCTGTCTGTCTTTCTTTCTTTCTTTCTCTCTGTCTTTCTTTCTTTCTTTCTTTCGTTCTTTCTTTCATTCTTTCTTTCTGTCTTTCTTTCTTTCTGCCTTTTTTCTTTCTTTCTGTCTTTCTTTCTTTCTTTCTGTCTTTCTTTCTGTCTGTCTTTCTTTCTGTCTTTCTTTCTGTCTTTCTTTCTTTCTGTCTTTCTTTCTGTCTGTCTTTCTTTCTTTCTTTCTCTCTGTCTTTCTTTCTTTCTTTCTTTCGTTCTTTCTTTCATTCTTTCTTCTGTCTTTCTTTCTTTCTGCCTTTTTTCTTTCTTTCTGTCTTTCTTTCTTTCTCTCTGTCTTTCTTTCTGTTTGTCTTTCTTTCTGTCATTCTTTCTTTCTTTCTTTCTGGCTTTCTTTCTTTCTGTCTTTCTTTCTGTCTTTCTTTCTTTCTCTCCCTCTTTCTTTCTTTCTTTCTTTCTTTCTTTCTTTCTTTCTGGCTTTCTTTCTTTCTGTCTTTCTTTCTGTCTTTCTTTCTTTCTCTCCCTCTGTCTTTCTTTCTTTCTTTCTTTCTTTCTTTCTTTCTTTCTTTCTGTCTTTCTTTCTTTCTTTCTTTCTTTTGGCCCAAGTTAGTGTTTATCCTCAATTTTGTTTTTCTTTGGAATAGCATGCACTGATGTCTAGACTAGAGACATTTATCAAAAAACTGACTTGTCATAGCGTTAAACTGTTTCTCTGGAATATTCCGGCTCTGAAATGATTTTTTTTTTCGTGTTCAATATCTGTTAGTCATCTCTTTCCCTCCTGTTGTGTGGCAGACTCAGAAAAACAGCAATGTAACGCTTCCTGATTGATAGGAGAAAAAAAGGGGGGAAAAGACTTTTAAAGGAATCCCCTATTGCGAAAATGTGATGTGAGCAATTTCTCACCTCAAGCGGCTTCGTGAATGTGTGCATTAGCGTGAGAGCTTTCTCCACACTTCTGCTTAAGTGTGAGTCTAATAGCTATGTACACACTGACAGCGCTTTTGCAAACCCTGACACTTACAACATCGTTCGGTGGTTTGTCAGCACGGGCATGTTTAGTTTTTCCTTCTGTTTACCGATTTTACTGATCAACAACAGACATATTTTGGTATAACACTATTTGTTAAGTTAAAATAGTAAACTTCCAAATATGTTACTGTGCAAATAATCTCACAGATGTCTGGCAGAGGAGCTTTTTTTTTTTTTTACTTAAACAGATCTTTTTATATAACTCCACCCAAATATGTTAAAGAACACAAATCTGCTGTACTGCTACCTTGAATAATTAATAGATTTTCATTTTCTGAAGGAAAGTGATTTTTTTATGCAAAACTTGCCACTTCTATGCTATGGTTTTGAAAATGGCTGCAAGGATGGCTGTGTTTAGGTTATTATGGGTGGTTGCCGGGGTGTTGCTAGGCTTTTTTGGGTAGGTTGTTGATACTGTATGGAGGTAAAGTATTCTCGAAGGTTTTTAGTTACAATGAGGTTCTTAGGGTACCCTAAGTGGTTGTTAAGGTGTTGCAGTAGGTTCTTCTGGGGCAGAACTAAGTCACTAAAATATTCTAGGTGGTTGGTAGGGTGTTTCTATGCTGTAGTCAGAGTTGTTTGTAGTCTCTAAGTGGTTGCTAGGTTATTATCAAGTGGTTTTTAGTGAGTTACTATAAGGTAGTTGCTAGGGTGTTGATTCATGTCCATATAACTGATCATGGTGGATGAGTTTAATTAATACACACTGTAGGTTTATAGTCTGCGCAGTAGTTCTAGTAATGCTTTCCTTAATGATAATAATAACAGCAGTAAAATCCTTAAACAAGCACACAGCTTGTGAACTGACATTTATGTAAAGCTGTTGTTTGGTTCATTAAATAAACTCTCACAATCAATATAGAAAAGTCTCTGTATGCTGCATGAAGCCACGGCTGTTCATATCTTACGTTGCCTTTTCCTGTCATTCAGAGAAAATTAGCCGCTCGTGAGTTTACGGAACATACTCTTCGCTCGTTTTTAAAGGCTGTCAGCTTCCTTTGCGTGTGTGAGCGTGTGTCTGTGCGTGTGTGTGTCATGCTGACATGCTGTAATTGTGACCGGGAGTTGAATCATCTGTGAATCAGCTCTTGTATCATAACTCATCTCAGCCCCTATCTGTGACCTTTTCTCGTTGGCACTCTTAATATGATGGCTAGACATGGGAGCTCTTAAAAGGTACAGATCCATGATTCACCATCAGGCCCCCGTTTCTGCCTGTTCTGTCGAAAAGGCCAAGTCAAGTGTTGTCAAGGCCGGCAAACAATGGGGAAGGGACACTAGTGGAGAAGGTTTTTGAACGCGGCCTCTGCAAATAGGGCTGCGGTTGATATTTTTGCATGCAGGAGAACTCGATGACGGTGTTGTGCTAGGACAAAAAAAAAAAAAAATACGCAATGCACTTATACAGAGTGCACTGTAAACCCGAATAAGTTGGCAAAACTCAAAGTTAAGAAATTCAAAGTTTAAGTTAGCAGAACTGGCAGATTTCAATTTTGTACTCATGCATTTTAAGTGCTCCACCTTAAACTAGGTGAAGGTAAAGTAAATTCATAAAGTAAAATTATCATGTAATCTCAACGTATAGTTTTAGTGGTGGAAATTTAACTTTGATATAACAATTGATAACATTAGCATGGCAATTGCTGAAAGAGTAAGACAATGTAGAACATTTATGATACACCTGTTCTCAAACTAAACCCATGCTCCACTCGTCACCATGATGGAAACCCCCTCAAAAAGCTAACATAACAGAAACTCTGATAAATTAGCATAACTCAACATTAAACACTACTAAATCTCCCACTTAACATTAATCTTACACACACACACACACACACACAAAAAAAAAAACATTACGTAACACTTAATTTTTAGCATTTATTCTCCCTTTCAAGTGTCATGGTAAAGTGTGCTGGTAAATAGAAATCCTAGCCCAGTTTCAGGTAAATTTAAGTCTGTTCAAATTAAAAGAAACAAGTTCATAAAACTCAAAACAATGAAACATTCCAGATGGTTTAAATGTGTCATGAACTCAAAAGAAAAGAAAAGTTCTAAGTACTCATAAAAGTTTGCCCTACTCGAACCAATTATTTATTTTGTGCATTAGGGTTTGCATTGTGTACTTATGCACTATTTCCTCAACCATGAAGGTTATTTTATCATTCATCATTGGAGTCTGATAGCCCCTCCCCCTCCGCTACGTAATTAAAGCCGCGGCAGTTAAATGCACTTTTTCCTTTTGGAATTTTCAGTGTGAACACACTACTCATGCTCTATTTATAGCACAAAACTGCATAGAATAGTGCATAAGTTCGAGGATTGGGACGCACATATAAACTTCCTTGTTTGTTCATTAATTCATTTTAATAATAATATAATGATAGGTATTATTATTAACAAAAACAACAGCTACAATAATAATAATAATGTATTGTTAGTAATATTATTAAATAATATTAATGTGTATGTATTATGCCATTTATAGTTTAATAATTATAACAACAATGGCCAATTATTATTATTATTTCAAACTATGAAAATCCATCCACCATCATCAGTCCAACTGATCTGCAGCTGGTATTTTTTTTTCTCTCTCTCTCTCTCTCTCTCTTTTTACTGTGATGATATTTTTTGTTGTCTACATTTTGCTACTTTATTTCCGGCACACAGGATGTCGAGCTTGTGTTATAGCTATTTGTGGAGAAATTCGCCATTCAGACATTAACGATGTTGGCACAGTACTATCCCAGTAATCAGTTAGTAATCAGCGGGGAAAAGGCTTCAGCGCTCATTCATTAGGCCCAGCATTAATATAAAGCTTGTTATTAAACCGCTTTACTCATTACCGATGACTGTTTCCATTAGGCAGGGAGAGTGGGTTTGACCCCATGAGTGGATTGTCAAATGAGGTGCACGGAATGTTATGGATAATAAAATCCAATTGACCCCTCTGAGGGATCACAGGACGAGTATTCTCTCCATTCCTTGAAGCCACGCCAGCCATTCCAAGCTATTATATCGAAGCGCTGCTGTTTTCCAGTGCAGCTTCGCTCATTTATTGCATTCTGTACGAGCCTGGTTTTCATTGTCCTATGATTATACCTTAGAAAACAACAAACCTGGTGATAACCCCCCTGTGTTACATCTTTTTTTTTTCTTTTTTTTTTTCTTTCTGTTGATTTATTTAACTCCTGGGCCCTCTTTTAAAAAAAGTAATTAAAATATGGTAATGACAGGAAGATGAATGAGAAAATTGTGTTTGACTAGGCTTCTCCGAGCTGTCACAAAACCTTGGCAGACACTGATAGAGCAAGAACCAGGAGAGAGCGAGAGATGGAGGCGCACTGTTAGAATGCCAAATCATTTCACGCTGCAAACACAACAAGCGGTTCGACGCATACGAAGAGAAACACACATATACAAGCTGTGACGCACACACGCTCTCAAATGCACGGTTGCATCTGGAGAGAGAGGGAAAACTCATTAGCACACGGGAGGGGAAAAAAACGTGAGCCGCCACAAACAACAAGGAGTGAAAAGCAAAACAAAGACCAGATCACTGTAGCTCAGTGACTCTGCAAACAATCACCCCGGCTATGGGGTGTTTCTTTCAACTGCCTTCTTTTTCATCATCCATAAAGGAAGCTTTTTATTATTATTATTATTATTATTATTATTAATTTTTCTTCTTAACTTGCCCCCTCAAAAATAAAGATGGCAAATGGGCTCACTCTGTAGAACATTTTAGGAGACAATAACAACAGCAAAGACTAATGAATACAGATGTGAAAATAGTTCCTCCGTTGAAACTGCAGATGATGGCCATGTTTGGGTAACTTGTTTGATTAGTCGTAAAAAGCCATTTTATATTACTTTTTTTTTTTTTTTTTTTTTTTTTTTTGATTGTTTAAACTCTTTTTATATACATTACACACTAACAACTTTTGTTTATAAGACTTGGCTAGTTCCATGAATCACCATTTCGCAGCTCTTAATGGAGATTACCGTAATGATTGCAGTTGGCATGCGCAAATATTTATAAATAATCAACAAAATGATCAAAAGTTTGCAATCGATGAGAGAGTTCTCTTATGCACACTAAGGCTACATCTACTTAATCAAAAATCAAGGACAAACAGTAATATTGTGAAATATTACTATAATTTATATTGTGACAATTTATTCCTATGATCAAAGCTGAATTTTCAGCATCAGTGTCGCATGATCCTTCAGAAATCATTCTGATATGCTGATGTGACGCTCAATAAATATTTCTTATTATTATCAATGTTGAAAACGTCTCGGTTACGCATGGAACCCTCGTTCCCTTTCAGTCTGTCACGTTCGACGTACGTGGGATTAAGAGGGTTCCATGCGTAACCGAGACGTTTTCAACATTGATAATAATAAGAAATATTGAACAGTATATAATAAATATTATATATAATAATAAATATAAATATTGAACTAATATTAACAGTTTAAGTGCTGCTTAATATTTTTGTTCTGTGGAAATCAAGTTACATATTTTTTCCAAATCATTTGATAAATAGAAATGTCAAACGTATTTACAACATTTGTTTGAAACATTATTAACCATCAATTTTGATCAATTTAATGCTGAAATAAAGTATTAATTTCTTTAAAAAAAAAAACAAAAAAACAAGCTATATTTATATACTATATTGTGTACTTTTTGTCTTGACTGTCCATATTGAAACTGTAGCAGGTTTGACCACAGTTACGGTGCTGTAATGACATTTATCAATACATTTTGTTATTCATAAGGTTGACAGAAGATATTTTATATTTGTCTTAACTCAAAAAAAAAAAAAAGCACGCACAGTATTGTGGAAAATCGTAGGACAATACGTTTATGCTGACTTCAAAAGTTGACCGGGCAAAGTCATCTGAGCACCATGTACAGGCCATAAAATTGACTGTGACCAAATAGATTAATAGATTTCAGCTTATGTTTCTTTAAACTTTCTGATCCCGCCCCCAAATCTATCTCAGCATTCAGCAAGCTTCTTAAGGATAACTAGCTATCATAGAAAGTTTGGAGGATTGTGACGAATTCCTGAGGTAATCCCCGGATAAGGATTATGTTTGCAGTGTACTTTTGCATAATGCAATGTGATCATGTCTATCAAACTGAAAGGATTTAAATTACATTCTAGAGTGGAGTCTGATGAGAACAGGTGACACGACTGTACTTTGGGGCGGACATCCGTTTGTGCCGGCATTTGTACGTTTTGCTCAGCGGTGTTCATTTTGCATGCCGCCGTTCCTTTGAAGTCTAGCAGTGGGTAAGCGCCACAGAATTGAAGGCCACGCTGTGCTGCCTGAGAAAGCGTAATTGGAAAGAATGTGGATCCTCGGGTTAACACACCTCTTGTGCAAGGACTCTTGTTATGGCTCTTGTCAAAAGAAAGAGAGCACTCCGACAGGTTTGGCTGGGAAACCTGGTTAGCAGATGTATCAGAAATATGGCGGACACCTAGACGGCGTATTGTAAAATAAAAAAAAAAATTAGATTCATCATCCGTTTCTTTTAAAAGACAAGCGGGAAGTCTGGTCACGGTGGTGAAATAGAATTTTGGGATGAAAGACATAAAAAGGTGGTGGTGGAAGGAAGGAAGGAAGGAAGGAGTCCGTAAAAGTGCGGAATGAGGAAACAGTGGAGAGCGAGAGAGGAATAGAGTAGGAGGATTGCAGAAAGCCTCCACACCTTCACCTGACTTTATTACTGTATCGACTGAAACCTTCATATCCCCCTGAATTCTCCGCCACTCGGCACTAAACCGGGGCCCGTTTTTTTGGCATGTTGATTGCTTTGCAATGCGGCATGTATTATTCAGCGAGAGTAATTATTCTGCTGTTTAGTTTTAGGCCGAGAGTGGAGGAAGCTAAGTGTTGCTTGTCTGTGCACTTTTTTTTTTTTTTTTTTTTAAAGGTACGGCTGATAATATCAGCACTGAAAGAACAGCGTAGAAAAAGACGACGATGTGTGTGCGTGAGAGTATTTCCCGGTGTGCATAAATCCAGAGGAGAGCTAATCCTAGGTGGAGATCAAAGTGAGATTCTGAAAATCTTTATCTAGCAAGACCAAGAAAGCACTGATGGGAAAAAAAAAAGAAAAAAAAAAACAACAAAAAACTCCATTTTCAAGTTTAGAAACAAATCAATACGGCGTCTGCTAAATGTTTTCTTTTAATCCTGAGTATTTGAGGATTATGTAAGATTCGAGAATGAGTTTTTCTGATTGAATGTTTTCGGGTGACACATTATCCGAAGCCAGGCAACTATTTTATATACTCACAATTTTACTAGGCTTTTCCCTGGCACAAGCTTCTGGCTGTCCATTTAAAAAATCAAGGCGAGAGAGAGGTGTGTAGATGTATCAGAGCCACTCCAGTGATTAGATCTATTATTAGCACAACAGCACTTGAGGATTGATGCCACCCAATAGTTGTGTGTAAGCATAAAAGCGGAGGAGTTTGCAAAACGTGAGCATCTCCTGGATTATAATAACCCTCATTAACATTTTCACACATGGCTAACCAACAAACGAACATGGAGATCAACCTCTTGTGGTAGATTTATGGCTCTAGCGAATCTCGAGCCGAAGAGATGAGCCGGTTCTCTTCTACATTCTTCGCAGCATTGTGCACGATTTAGAATTGAATCGCGAGTTTTAATTGCGGTAGTCCTCCCGGATGCAGAGTTGTGATTGATGGTTAAAAGGAATTGGAAGTTCGACTGAAATTTTTCAACTTTTAATGTTGTCGTGGCAGCCTAGAGAGATTAAAACAAAGAAAGTGATTGATTCAGGAATGAAATGCGAGTGATTTGTTCAAAATAATGTCTCATTCAGAAATGAGACTAGTGACTTTCTTTCCGATTGAGTCGTTGAATCATTTAGTCAATCGATTCATTTAAAACCCCTGATTCATTCGGGAACTTCACTGTTTTGGTTTGGATCAGCTTTTTGGATCTGTTTTCATTGATGGAGCTCAAACAGACAAATTATCTGGCAGTATTTTATAATATTTTCTAATTTACTCAATATGTACTTTTTTGTTTATTAAACCGTAAAAGTAATATCACATTCGGAAGTCTGTTAATATGGGTGTGATTTGGCCCAATCACATCCAACTGGATATTCAGAACAAAAGCACACCTGCTTTTTGGTATTGATTAAATATTTTATAAATTAACTTTTGCTGTATACAGGCTAGAAAAACATTTGGGGTCAGATTTGCCACTGGTACCCAAAAATAGCTTCATTTAGCATAAAAATAGCTCATTTGCACAGCTTAGATTGTGTCGGTCAATATGGAAATGACCCGGCTTCGTCTGCGTTGTTGTGACTAGATCACATGCAGAACTTTCTTGTGCTTTCAAGCTAATTTTCCCTGTTTACTAAATCTAGCCCTTGAATTCCCAAAATGTGTGACTTCGATTTGAAATTCTTCCTGCCAGTCTAGTTCAATTTCCTGTGTGGTGTAGGAGCAAATTCTTCAGTTCTGAATCTTGTCCAGCCCCGGTTGCTACGCCACTGTGCCATTTTCTTGCGTGAAGTTAATTAGTTATTAGCATGTTTTGATGCAGTTGTTGTCGGTTGTCATGAAAGCCGTGCGACCGCACCGACAGGGCATTTTTCATCCCGCTTTGATGAAGTATCGAGAGTTTTGGGATTTCTCCTGTGAAGTTGCAAACAAATGCGTTTTCCATTTTCACGCATACGTGCGCATACATTGTGACGATTCTCTCCGAGGAGAGGCTGTTTGCAGAGCGGCTTCTCGCGTCTCTGTCACCTTGAGAGATCAGACCAGAGGTGCTTTTCCCACCAAGCACTTCATTAGAGTGACAAACCGCGTTCCAAGCTGCGCGAGAAACATCAACGTCACCCGAAATTAGCGACAATGAGAAAGGGAAAAGAAGAGCTGACTGACATCACCCGGGGGGCTCCGAGTACAGAGAACAGAGAAATACAGACTGTGGTCTGCTCTGGAAGAATCACATGTCTACCACAATCCATCTCCCAGGGTTCCTCTGTCAAGTCTGTTTCTCCAGCAAGCTCTTCTATCATCTTCCGTGGCCCGTTCGGCTGTGTATTAATCATCGTGCCTCAGGGAAGAGATTCTGCTGTCCACGCTGGTCATCATGCAAAGGATTATGGATGTTCTATAAAGTGAGGTATGGGAAGGGCGGCTTCTCTGAGTTTCTTATGTTTTCTGTCCCTCTTGCTTTCTCTCCGTTCAGTCTTGAGTCCTGAGCCAGTCCATTCACCCATGTTATTAATGGATGTTTCGCTTTGAGAGGAGGGGCTAGTTGGCTAATGTCCTTAAGACATAAGAGAGGATGCTCCTGCTGATTTGAGGAGCTGGAAATCCAATTTCCCTTCCTCTGTTTTAATTTTCAGACCTGATGGGGCAAAGAGATTGCCACTGTAATCGCTGGCAAACCTTTAAACTTGTGCCATGTGCCAGCACAGCAAAATGTTGGCGTTTACTCACTAACCATCTCCAGATAGCGAACAGCTATCCAGAGTTTCCCAACCAAAGGCCTAATGTGATAACAGCCTGATAAGTAATGAAAAGAAAAGGCCTTTAAATGTTTGCCAAGGTTTCCGCTGCGCCGTGGCTTCCCTGTGGTTTGGAAAGGCACTTTGTGTTCAGTTAACTGAAAGAAACTCTACAGAGTTCTTCACATTGTCACTTGCTTGTTGATCGTGAGCTAGCAATATTATGCTACCAAGATGTCCTTGATTTAGAGGTTTTACAGCAGATGCACTGATTGAAATTCTGCCTGAGAATGATAATTATTTTTCAGAACACTCTACAACAAGGTTTAAATCTTCAACACTTATCGAAAGTATTAGGCATCATGAACTAACAATGAAAAATAATCAATCTTTTTTTAAAATCTAGGTTAATGTTTTATGTAAATTACAACGTAATATATAATATAATAATATTTCTTTATAATATAATAATGCATAAAAACTAAATTAAATAGCTGCAAGTAGCAATTAATGGGGTTCAAGCCCTTTAAGGCATTTAAGGCACATGCGTAAAAAGGTATTGTGTTTTCTTTAGCAAGCACCTAACACACAATTTACTATGTTTTAAAGCTGTTATCGAGGTAGAGCCAAAAATCTAGTTGGCACGAGTAGATTTTTTAAATAATCTCCAATATTTAATGAACGATTCGATTGGTCCTAGAGGCAAAGTTGGCATATGTTCTACCATATCATGGGCATGTGAACAAAATCGCGATATACAATCCTTTACTCGTGTGAAAAACGTAAATACTTCCCCTAGTGGCCTATTTTTAAAAAAATTTCTAACAGGCCTCAATGGCGAGTTCCGTTCCGATCGGCCTCTGTTAACCTTGTGTGACAGCTGCTTGAAATTCATTGGCCCACGTGGCCATGTCCTCACAGAAGATCGCTGCACCTCGGACAAAGACACCGTATGCCAGTCTTCAAGTCAGTCGGACTGACTGTTGCTTAACCATAGCCGTTTTCCAGTTTCTTTATTTTTTATTTTATTGCACGACCAAGTGGCCAGTCAGTGCATCATTTTTCATGTGACCATAGACTGATCCCATACATAGGTGCACCGAGTTTACTGAAGTTAACTCATTCCATTCAAGAGGGATAGCCGTTTTAGTAAAAGTGGCCACACCCACAGACGTCGCAGAATCGGAATTTTGACTTTTTTGCGATAATTATTGGCAGTCAGACTCCAGAGAATCTTTCTGCATTGGGTGAAAAACTCCATCTTGAGCCAAGGACTTAAATGAAATAAGACACTTGAGCCTGTGAGGAACGGTTGAGGAATTTTAAGCCATTACGTACTTTTGATCGCTGTAGCGCCACCACCAGGCCGATTGGGGTGAGCATTGGTGACGTTGTAGATGAGGGGGGGTACCACCAACCCTTAAAGTTTCAAGTCTCTACGACTTAAGGTTTGGTCTGCCCGATCTAATGCATTAACTATTGTTAACCTTATTGTAAAGAGCTATTACTAGGTTAATTATAATTAGGATAAATTATATATATATAATAGATACAATTTAAAACAAACTTGACACTATGTACAGTAATAGGGTCAGCATTCCTCAAAGATAGTGCTCCTAAAGGGTTAAATCGTTGTCGTGATCTATTGCTGTGCCTGTATAATCTTAATACTAGATTATCTGAATCTGAAAATACAGTACAGAGAAATAAAAATACTGCATTCCTACTTTCATCTATGCAAAATTGTCATGTAAGCCTTTCGATCGTTTACTAGCAATATAATTTTACTGTGACCACGTTCATTTGAATTTTTTTAGCTTTACGTCATGTATAAACCATATTATATTGCATGTACTACACATGGATGCTACATCAGCAGCCATTATAGCGGTCTCATCCATTGCGCCATAAAGCAGTGAGTGCAGTGGCTCATTACTCTGGTAGAGTACACAACAGTGGCATGTAATATATAATTTAACCATCCATGTCTCGCTGGCACTTTAATTTAAACAGCGCTCATGGTGATGCACGTCTTTGCGGAGAGAATGGGCTGAGTAGGTTCTCCATGGAATTCCAGACAAATTATCTCCATGTCAGGAATCTCCGTTCTATTACGGTCTGCTTGTGATGTATAATTTACATTAGAGTAATGTATGTGTGTCTGATTGAATAGACGGAGAGCAGTTTAAATAAGTGGAGCTTTTAAGCAAGTGTGATTGGGAAATGTTTGAAAATTGAACTTTTTAAGTGAGACACACGCGCGCGCCGTCGACGTGGCGGTAAACAGGAAACGCATTGCTACTCGAGAAAACCGTCATTTGATGTACTTGAGGAAACCGAGGCTGAAAAACATGTTTTCATCCTAGAACGGAATGTCAGAGGAGATAAACATCATGAGCCATTCCTTATATATTATTATGTGCAACAATTTGACGACCACAGAATTTAGATTAATAGCGCTCAGCCCTCGGGAAGTAATTTCCTTTTGAGAAAGTGATTTGCATGCGGCGGGGAAAGGAGAGACCCTTTTTTTGCTGCTCTTTTGTGGTGTCAGCTAAAACTATTGGCATTTAAAGCAACTCCCCAAGGTTAATGAGCCCCTCCATTAACCCTCCCCCAGGGGAATGACAGAAGGGCATTCTGGGAGATGTAGTTGTAAAGTCAATCCACATTGACTCAGCATTCCATATTAAATCATGTAGGGGTGCAAACGAGTCTTTGCTAACTAGTCTGCTCCCTGGTCAGAATTAAAGATGATTTGCAGTGTTAATGAACAGGCCATTAGTGGTTCTGCTACAATAACCTTGAATAAACACTAACAAGACCAACATAATGTAGAGGCTCCGCACAAACCCTCATGACGACCTCCAGATGAGATGCAGTTTTATATCACACTGCCATCATTTAAACGAGCAATTTTGTCACGCATTTACATATTTGAAATTGTAAAGGTCCATTCACACCAACAACAATAACTATATTAGCATCCACATCAAAGGACGATTACGATCTGTTTATTACAAACACGCACACAGTCAGCTGCTTTAAATGCGCAAGCTCTTTAAAGTTGAGTGGATGCTGATTTGATTGGCTCTTAATGTTTTTAAATCAGTGATCAGCAGGAAAAAATAGTTCTTAAAGTGATTCCAATGATATTGTTGTTTTGCGTTGTTATTGCTATAGTTGTAGTGTGAACTTCCCTTTTCTCATTGAATTAAAATTAGAAAAGGGTTATTGGCAGCCCAGCACTCGGCACATGTTTGACAGAACAAATGTTGGGTGGTTTTTTGGACAGTGTGCCATGTCGGTCTACCTGATATTGAAGGTTTTTCATTTTATATTGGACAGGCACAGTTCATATATATACAATATGTTTTATTCAATGGCAAGTCAGTCTTTTAGAAATATGAAATACTCAAAAACATTTAGTAAATGTTTTAGGGTGTGACAGGAGCAGCCAACGGGATGAAAACTGGAATTAGTTGGCTTAGTATTATTAAATGACGATCTTATGTGTTCTTATTTATTCATGTTTGAAAAGTTGCATCAAAAACAGATTTACCTTGTGCCATCTCATCCGTCAGACATTTAAGTTTCAACCCGTCAAACACACATCGCACTAGATCAGTAGTGCTCGTATGGAGTGCATGGCAACTTTGTTACATGTGACAACTATTTCGTGTCGCGTATTCGTTTGGCGGAAGGTGAAACTTCCATGTGGTGCGCTGTCGCTTCAAGTGTAGATCCGGTGTACAGTATGAGAAGCCTAGCTACGACGTACATGTAAACAACAACAACAAAAAAGGTCAAATGCAAGACTACACACATTTTCCAATTTGTACTGTAATGACTTGATAGGAATACAGTGTAATGAAAACCTTAATTTAATTCAGTAAGTTTAAACTTAGGAAGTTTTCTCTCAGAACAGAACACAAAATGAACGTTGACAAATGTATCCAGTTTTAACCTTTTTGGAACAGACTACCCAACATTGGGTTACATTGAGCTAGTGTTGGGTAGGTATGTGAGGGGGTTCATCATTTGTTCTGTAAGTATAAATTACCCAGCAGCTGAGTTACAGAAACCCAGCACCTGAGAAAAAATCATAATGCAGCATTTTTTAGAGTGTGGATGACCACTGGGTTTGATTGGATTCAGACTAAAAGAAGCCGTTTCAAATATTCCTGCATTTTTTTATTTATTTTTTTCCTACAATGCCATCAGTAGCCAACAATATTTGCTTTTGTGTGATACTGCATCAGTATAAAGTCCAAGACCACTGTTGTATTTGGCCAGTAAAATAAAATTACCTTCTTTTTGAATTTGCCTCAGATTGGGAGCTGTATGTTTGGATGCATGAGAAATATGTAAGCTGTCAGTCCGTCTGAACAGACAAACCTGTTCTTATCACAATCATGACCTGTGTGTGCCTATAAATGATTAAAGCAACAGTAGCTGGGTGAAGGCCTTCATCTAAACTCTTAGGCCTTCAAGCAAAAGAACATCAGCTCTTTACACCCAGAGGATCTAGTTCTCACACCAGCCCAAACCGGTTCATTAGTAAATCACATTCTTCCTGACATGCATCGATCCATGCATAGATATTGTGCTTTAAATGTGCTGTAATGTACCGAGCATCCTCAGTGTCTGTCTTATGTCAGGGTTATCACGCTTCAGCTTCTCTAAACAGACCAAAAAGACCCGGTCGATATCTTAGCTGTATGTCTGTTTTTGTGTAAACCCATAAGGTACTTTTTTTATTTTCATTATTTTTATTTTTAAATGGCATATAATGGTAAATAATTTTATATATATATATGTATATATATATATATATATATATATATATATATATATTTAAATTTATACATTTTATATAGACATGATATATACAAAGTTCTGTCATAAAACTCTGCTGATTGGTTCTTAAATCAACCTGCTTGCAATGACATCATTCTCTATAGGACACATCTGATTGGTTCCTGCTTTATCAGTAGCCAAACCCTCCTCCTTCCCCAGCTCCACCTGTATAGATCTGCTATGGGTAATTCATGTGCACTACATTGTACAGCACTTATTTTGAATAAAGAATAAAGCCCAAGCACACTTTGTGTCAGCTGCTTTAAATGCGCAAGCTCTTTAAAGTTGAGTGGATGCTGATTTGATTGGCTCTTAATGTTTTTAAATCAATGATCAGCTGGAAAAAATAGTTCTTAAAGTGATTCCAATGATATTGTTATTTTGCGTCGTTATTGCTATAGTTGTAGTGTGAACTTCCCTTTTCTCATAGAATTAAAATTAGAAAAGGGTTATTGGCATTGGCATTATCAGTAGCCAAACCCTCCACCTTCCCCAGCTCCACCTGCATAGATCTGCTATGGGTAATTCATGTGCACTACATTGTGCGGCACTTATTTTGAATAAAGCACACTTTTTAAACTAAACTTTTCATGAAAAGAAGTTTGCTCTGAGAAAGGTTCTTGCATCATTTGTTTGCGATGCCACTCGCTTTGATATTTTGCTGTCTAGCGCAATGACGTTCATAAATTTAGAATCACGCATAATCGAAGCTTTTTTCCAGATCTACGGAACGAAGACAGAACCGCATGCGTAGCTCAAAGTAATCTGAAGAGAGGTCTGATGAAGAGCGATGCATCCAGAAGGATTCAAATGAAAGAATCAGACGATAGAGAAAATGTTGAAGTGGAGGTCAGAAAGGGAAAAGACAGCTAAGGGGTAATAGAAATAGATAAGCAGAGCTTGTGTTTTAGAGTAATAGAAGTCAGGGGAGTGGGCTGATGTCAGTGATGCATAGCCACCGGCTCATCAGCGACGGCCAGACTGGAGCTCCACGATTAGATTTTAATTCTCAATCAGGTCTCCGCTTCTCATTTTCCTGCAAATAATCACAGGGAAAAATGGCAACTCAAATGATTGTGTAGTAAAGTCTTAAGCTATTATTTAGCCGACACCACGGAGAAGACAGAAAGTCGTACGTATTTTAAAGCAGAAGTTAAATTAATTTCAAATTACGCTGAGCTTAATGACTCAGACGCCCTGAGCCGTGACTGCGGAGAGCTCGCAAATTTGATGCACAGTTCTGGCAGTCCAACAGCTTCGCTCTTGTGTTAACTGCATTTCTCAGCAGAGCGTCACCTGCAATGACAATGAGAATGATGAATAGCGTACTTAAGTCGGGCTCCTGGCTTTGATGTTCCTCTCCTCCATTCTTTCTGTTGTTGTTGTTGTTTTTTGTGGTTTTTTTCCCTTGCGATACTTAAGGGATGTTGTTGGCTGTTGTACTTCAGAGAAGTGTAGCTTGAAACTGCTGTAGAACTCAATGCGTCTTGTACTTTTCCAAGCAGGTGCTGCATGGGCTCCTGTATGAAATGAGCTCTTTTATGTAAGTTTGCGATAGACATCATCAAAGACACGCTGACACGGTGGGAGACCTTCCGAGCACAAAACGGCCCGCACTTGTTGCGCGCCTTGACGTCCGTGATTCATCCGCCTCCCATTGAGAGGCGGAGCCCAGTTCAAACGACTTCGGCTGCAGACGAGAGGCTCTGCTGCTCTGTTCTTCGGTAAGCCATTTGATGCTGGTGACTATGACAATGAGGTCAAGGAGCCTTCCCGGCAAGAAACAAAACTAATTACCTTAAGAACGCTTCTAAATGGCGCGTGCCACGGCTGATCAGACAGCGCTGAAAAGCAATATTGGAAAATTAAATTTGACACAGCCTGCTGTATTTTCTTAAATCATTTTAAATCAATATAGCCAAGAGATTGACTCAAACCTCATCGCATTGACTCCAGCTATAACATCCATCTTCTTTTACAGTGGAGGAGATCTAACCACGGAGCTGCTCTCAAAAGCTCTATTCAGATGGGATTAGCTTTCTGTAAAGGAATTAGTGGACGTCTGTAATGTTTATTGACTATTGGTACAGGATGAGAGAACCTATAGA
The DNA here is from genome assembly GCA_037194245.1 of Opsariichthys bidens. NCBI lineage: Eukaryota > Metazoa > Chordata > Actinopteri > Cypriniformes > Xenocyprididae > Opsariichthys > Opsariichthys bidens. Next base: position 15,438,835 of record CM074299.1, read on the forward strand.
AATCGCAAACCTACAAACTGCCGTCTCATGTAACTGATCCGTCACAAAATGTAGCTATACTTGGCTATACTACGTATTTGAGCAGGACAATGGACAAAATTAATTCAATTTTTTATTTCTAGTGCAACCCAATTTGGTTGAAAATCTACAAATCCTGCAACTGGGGTTGTTTTAACTCAGAAGTTTTGTTAACCAGGTAATTTTATTTGACGCAACTATTGTTTAAAAATGACTGTAGTGCTCGCTTAAATGAACCCGAAGTATGTTGGAAATGAACATTTATTAATACATTTAATTAATAACAATTCAACAATAAACATTTATTAAATTATTGTTGCCTCTAGTAATTATGTGACTGATTTTTAATTTCCAACCCAATTTGGGTTCATTTTAAGCCAACCATATTGTAATTCTTAACAATATTTGAGTTAAATAGCCCGTTGGGCAAACATTTAACCCAACAGCAGAGTTAAAACAACCCAATTGCTGGGTTTGTCCATTTTTAACCCGACTTGGATTGTTTTTAACCAAGCATTTAATATCGTTTTAAAGAAATTAATACTTTAATTTATCAAAGATGCATTCAATTGATCAAAAGTGACATTAAATGTTTCAAAAGATTTCAAATGCTGTTCTTTTGAACTTTCTATTCATCAAAGAATCCTGAAAAAAAAAAGTGTATCACGGATTCCACAAAGATATGAACTGTTTTTACCATTGATAAATATTAAAAATGTTTCCTGAGCAGCCAATCACCATATTAGAATGATTTCTCAAGGCAAACGAGTATGCACAAGTATGTTTTTTTTTTTATTATTTCTCAGAGCATTTTGCAAACAGTAAAAGTCACTGTAATCTTTTCTGGCACAGGAACAGATCCAATTAAAATAACAGATGCGTTTTGAAAATTCATATCAAACTAATCCTGTCCATATAGGGCTAAAGTAGGTTTTAGTCCCTGCTTGCGCACCTCTTGTAGTGATGTATTCTCCTGCCAGGTTTCTAGGGCTACCAGGCATGACACTGTGGCACGGCATGGTCGTTCATCCTGGCTGATGTGTCTCGCTCGCCCTCCCTTCAGCTAGAGAGTGGAGCTAATCTCGCCCCTCAATCTGGCCACCTGTCAATGGGGGTCAACGCTTGTCAAACCCTCTGTCTTCACCTCCCTCCTCCCGCTGCCTCACACGGCTGATAAAAGGGCCCGCGGAGGCTCTTGTCCTCAATGGAGCGTTGAAGAGAAAGAGGGGCCTTATCAGAGCAGGACCGGAGGGTCTCTGCCTCACTCACAGTCCATGACCGTGCAGGTTAAAAGACTGAATGATCACCAGGCAATGAGCCACACCTAGCTCACATCCCACTGCTGATACACGGCCGCACTAGATGCTTTCGTGTGTGTGTGTGTTACAATGCAAATGTATTTAATGTCGCTTTTGGTCAATGTAATGCATCCTTGCTGAATAAAAGTATTTATTTCTTTAAAAAATACCCTACTCACCCCGTATTTTTGCACGGAATTTCATCTGAATATGAAGTACACAGCTGGCGTCGTACAGACTTTAATGCTCTGCCATGACGTCTGATCATGGCCTATAGAGGGCACAGCAGGACAAGAAATCTTCGAAGTCCTCTTTTACGCTTCGTTTCCAACAGTTAAAATAAATGCATGCCCCGAGAGCGCTCCACTCCACAATGTATGTTTGATTACAGCATCTGGATGTTCAATATCCATCGGATGAATGCACTTATTAATCAGATTATTGTACATGTACTGCATTGTAACTGCTTAAAAACTAAAAAGTTCGGTTACTCTTTATTTTAAGGTGTCGGTATTACAGTGTAATTATACATTTCAGTACTGAGTAATGACAATTAGGTTAGGGTTAATTGCATGTAATTAAGCATAATTGAAAGTTATTACTATAGTCAATATATGTAACATATGTAACAATGACACTGTAAGTGTTACCAAAATTTCTAGCATATATTTCTTAGTCACTAAAACGCACGGCTTCACTATTAGTAGAGAGAGCCAGAGTTAATTCACACGCAATCGCTCTCTCAATAATGCATTCATATAAAAGTAATCTTTATCTGTATCTGATTTAGAATCAGCAGGAATCTGTGCGAAACATAAAGAACTGATATAAAGCTGTTATGTAGGAGCAATAGCCTTATGCCATAGCTGTGCACAAGGCAACTGACGTTCGAGTCTCAGCTCAAGGTTCAGGCTTATTCGTTCATGAAAGACGTCATCAGCGAGCAGGGTTGGGGAGTAAAGAAATGCAAGTAACTTAGTTACGCATTTAAAATACAAAATTTGAGTACACATTTTAAATGGGTGGTAATCAGATTACAGTTACATCTGAAAAGTGTTTTAGATTACCAAAGTGATTACTTTGAATTTTAATGTCATTTAAACAGCGATTGGTGATTCTCTGACTCTGACAGTCTGAAAAAGCGGAGTTCAGTTTCATGTTTTCAACTGTTTTCATGTTTTGTGATTTTGTTGTTTGTGAGTCATTTTATAATTCACTCGTCACTGCATCTTTTTCTCACAATTAGTTTTTTTTCCCCTAACAATTGTGAGTTTGCATTTCACAATTTTTCTCAGAATTGCGAGATTTAAACTCACAATTGCAAGTTATAAAGTCAGAATTGGGAAATATGAACTTGCAATACTGACTTTTTTTTTCTTCTTGCAATCGTGAATTTAGTATGTGATTTTATATGTCATAATTTTGACTTTTCTCAATATTACGAGTTTATATCTCATAATTCTGACTTTATAACTCGCGTCACGCAATTCTGAAAACTTGCAATTAGCTTTTTTGTGTTTGTTCCACACTTGTTAATATTCCAAAGTTTTCTAAAGTATTTAGATTAAGTTACTAAACTTGAGTAATGTAACGAAGTACGTTACAAATGAATTTTTAAAGTAATCTGTTGTGAAATACATTTTAAAAGTAAACCCAGCCCTGTCAGCGACTAGTCAACTGCGTCACATAAACGTCAATTTAGAAAAATCTGAAGTAGTTCAACCCCTAGTACATGGCAATTTAACTGCTGAATACAGTGTGCCTTGATCTTTACAAGCTGATTGGTCTGTTGTTGGCGACATCCAACTTCAATGCGTCTAGTGTAGATGTGATGTTACTGCAATAAAAGTGGCCTGGTGAGTCGCTGGGCTCTGAATTGGTGAGTCTCCTCCTTTTAGTTGTACACCTTTGTTCATTATCCAAATGTCAGTCTGAGAACGCTCAAACAATGTCCTTAAGGGGCAGCAATGGCAAGTGTTTTAAAGTTGCGCTTTCAAGTGCTTTAAACACATTGCAAGGGCTAAAATTGCAGGGGGTAAATAATACATTTTCACAGACGGAGCCAGACTTGCTGTTTACCGCTTAATAGCTATTAGATTATTCTACTGCCTTTCTTTTAAATTCTGGTTAGGTCAAGAAAAAGCGGCAAGCCACTCCGTTAATACATTTGTGGCTTGCTCTCTTTCACCAGGTGCTGTTGTCACAGTGGTTGCATGTGCACAAAACCATGAGTTTTAAATCCCATTTTTGGTTTTGTCCGAGTCAAACCATGATTGTTATAAGCAACAAGAAGTTTGTTGGTTGTTTGTGTCTCGCACTAAATAGCTCTGCCATGGTAAAGCGGGAAATATCAGGGAATTTTTAAATCTGGTGAACTGACTAACAATTAGTTTGAGTTGCACTTCCATTAGAGCAGTCGGGCTGTTTATGTTCTCATATGGATAAGCGTTCTGGATTTCATGTAAATTCGATTTTCGCTTGTAATGCGAGTTGTGGTAGTACTGAGGGTTTTGCTAATATGCTAAGTGTGGATATGTATGGTAATATCCAGTGTTCATTTACAGCGCAGATATTTTAGTGACTCACTTATTGATTTTCATGTATGTTTGGTTTATTAAATTCAGACACTTTGCTTTAATTACCTACAATTACATGCAAAATCTTTAAATGTATGCCTATGAGCGGAACTGTGTATGAAGCAGGAAACTAGAGACAGCCAAACATCTCCTGCTTGATTTAGAGGGCTTTAAAATGTCATAAATCATGGGAGCTTGATCTATATCTGGCTTATTTTTATTAGTGGCTTGACAGTGCGTCTAATGTAGCGGATTACAAGTGCTGCGATTCTTCTGTTAGCCTGCAAAATCCCCTCTGCCACATCCACACGGCGCTCACATTTGCCTTCGCCTCCCACCCAGACTTAATGCATTTCCATTTGTTTTCTCATCCTTAAAAAAAAAAAAAAAACATTTTATCAGCTTCAAATTAAGCAACAGACACGTAGCAATTAAAAATAAATACGTCTCGTGGTCGTCCCTCACAAACCAGTTCCTTTGCCTTTATTGCACACTTTGTCAAAGTAACATTTGGGCTAAATTATCACTCTAGTCATTCAAATGCCGTCTCTTGGGGATTGGCGATATTGTGAGCGGAAAGTGAGAGAGGAAGAGTAAAAAAAAGGTAAATATTCTTATTTCCACCATGAGGTTAAAACTGTTTTTTAAGTGCTTCATCTTGAGCAGCGTGCGCTGTTTTTTTAACACTGTGTCTCAGCACTTTGTCTGACTGTCTCCTGCAGGATAACAATGTCCTTTACAACATCTCATAATGAACACAGGCAGGCGCGTATGCAAACACATGCGCGCTCGGTCTTACAGTCTCTGGGTATTTGCATGTTTTCAGTAAGAACAGAAGCCGCCGTTCTGGCACTTTTGGAATGAGCAAAAAAGCTTGCTCATGATGTAATGTTGCGCTGCTTTTTTAAAATCTGATTAGAGGAAAGATTTATGGTTTGAAAGCAACGCCAATGACACCGCTCTGCCAGAACAGCTTAAAAAAGACATTCTCAAAGCCCTAAATCTTTCATAAATGTGCACAGCGTGTTTAAATTTCTTCATTTCAGTGGAGACTTCAGGCGGCTTTTGTAATGAGCAACTGTTGTCATTAAACGCAGCACCTTTAGGTTGTTGTACATGTGTGTCCACGTATAAATATGTTTCCACAGAAGAGTTGGAAATGGTTGTTGCAATACACCCTACTAAACAAACAGTATGTAACTGCGTTAAGGTTTCTTAGGCCATGGTATGTGTTTTGATCGAGAGTGGACGACACTAAATACAGGTGAAAAACATTTTGAGTCGCAAACACGTTCGACCGGATTGGTATAAACTTTTTCGTGTTCGACGGCCTACTCTCCGCCTATTGCCCAAATGCAAAAACCTTATGAGAAGCGCGCTAGCCTGACAGGATTTAAACTTTGCCAACTAAAGCCATATGTTTGATTTGAAGACGAAAAATGTACTACGCATAATATTCTCTAAATTTTTCTGTTTCACACTTGTCATGTTTGGTTCGATTAAAACGAACCCTGCGATTGCTCAGTTAGAGCGGTTCGTTTGAACATATGTGAACGCTGCCATCCGAACCCTGGTGCGGACCGAGACCGCTAAAAAGATGGGTCTCGGTCCGCTTCCAAACGAACTCTGGTGCGGTTCCATTGATACATGAACGCAACACGGACCAAAGACATGTAAACCAACCAAAAACAGGATGTGATGTCACAAGATGCGACGCTACAAGTCAGCCGATTTGACGAGGCGGAAAGATCGGTGTATCCAAAATGAGTCGAGGGCAAAACGTGGAGCAACGAGGAGGTGAAGAGCCTCATCGATATTTGTTTCTGCATACAACGGAGGAAATCCTGCTGCTGTTTTGAACATTTTATGAGCTCTTCATGAGTTCTTAGCTGGTAAAAATAAAGCATTTGTACACACATAAAATCATGGCGTTTAATCCAGAACACAGCATTGTTTTGAGTGTTCGGTAAGCGAGCTCCGTCAAGAAATATACATAATAAAAGATGACCAATCAGGTTGTGACCGTGTCCCTATGCATTTGATTTGGTAACTTTAGGTTCACTGCTGTTAAAAATGGCAGTGTGAACGATAAGCATACCAGGACTATATGTTTTGTTTTTGTTTTTTGGTCCGGACCAAATGAACCAAACCAACCGAAATACAAGTGTGAACGCACCCTAACATGCACTCATCGTCATATCACATTTTATTGATATTGATTTTTCACAAGTTCTGCGTTTTTTTTGGATGAGACAGATTGTCTTTGCGGAAAAGAACAGAAAACCAACGGCCAAGGTCAATTTTGTTTTTTGTTTTTTTTCACCAAACCTTATTGTATACCCACAGAACACGTGAAATGTACGACACGTGTCACATGGGATCATTCTGTGATACTTTTGTGTCTTTTTTTAAGAAGCTTGATGCTGGTCACTATTCAACGACATTATATTGACAAGCGCGAGTGAGAAATTTTTTACAAATTCTCCTTTTGTGGTCCATAAAAGAAAGAAGGGCATATTGCATTAGAACAACACCAGGGTGAGTAGATTTAATTTTAACTTAATTTTCGTTTTAGGGGGAATTATCGGTAAACCGTTCTGAAGTTTGGGTTGTTGTTTTTTTTGTTTGTTTGTTTTTTTAATGGCTGCATTTATTTGATTTAAAAAAAAAAAAAGTATAGAAAAACTGTAATATTGCGAAATGTTACTTTTAAATTAAAACAATTATTAAAATAATGATCTTAATATATTTTAAAGCGTAATTTATTCCTGAATTTCTTCAGAAATCATTTTTGAATGCTGATTTTACATGAATTAACTGATTCATTGGAATGAATCGCACTTTTCATCATTATAAATAATTCATCACTCCATTTTAGGGAGGAATATATTTGTTTCAGTTCGCTCGACTGTAATATAATGTGCCTTCAAAAAAAAAGCGATTTAGCGTTTTGTCACGTTATACTGCTATTTGTTGGAAAAAGTAGTTTGTCATTGGTAAAGCTACACTGATGTGCTTAATTTGCATGTTAGGTATTTCTGATCGGAGTCGAGAGGAACTCTGCTCATCAGTGTCAATATAATTTGTCATTTGATTTTGGATGGCAGACAAAAAGCTGATGTAATGTGCTGTGTTTGGACTGGATTACAAAGTGCTTTGTTTGCATTTGCTTGTTAGTTAATCCTATCGATTGGAGCGATCCCAGGGTCTGCAATTTCATGAATATACATGTAATGGTTTTCTGATGTATTTGTTTTGCGTGCATCGCATGAGATTTGCAACGCCGGCGCGGCAATTACGTTTTGGCTGGACACGGGAGATTCGGGTTTTAAATGCGGTGGGCTAAAATTGACATGTTTGCTTATTTTAATTAGAGACATTTTGGATAGACTTCTAAAGTGGGAGGGGCTTGTGCGTCAGTCATGTTCGCGCGCTCTCGTGCTACTCTCTCGTGCCGCTGTCGGGCACTTGCTGATGAATAGCTAGCGTGCCGGCGGCTGACAGAGATAGATGTGACGCACCCTCATCTCAGTTTAACGGGTGAAGGGAAGGATCCCTGCTGACCATGCTGAAGGTCAAACGGCAGAAGTCCTCGTGTCCAATCACAGCACAGGGACGGGCTCGCTGGAGAGTGTCCGTGAGGGAGGGGTGATCTCTTGAGATTGATTGGTCCGCTTTCACCTGGCTGCGAAAGGTGATGATTTGGTCACACGCTGACTAGCACACTCTTTCTCACGGGCTTTCTCATGCACACACATCTAAACGACATGCAATAACAAAAACGTCATGCCATATACTTAACCCCATGTCCTCTTTCTCCCACTTATAGCATCCATGTGGGAGGCATATGACAGCGTCTGCTGCCTCGGCATATGCTTGTGTCAGCTTTTTACGGCAGCCGTATTACCTGACCTCTAGCACCTTTAAACAAAGGAAAATCAGTTATTGGTTAAAGCGAAGAGACCTGACATGGTTAGCTGTCTTTTAATAAAAACCTCTCCTGTGGCTTTTGTGCATAGAGGTATTCATGGTATTATGTAGTGCCATGAAATTTAATTAAAACTCCAAGACAGGGTTTCCAAGACAGATTATGCCTATTCCTAGATTAAATAGTATTTCAGTGAAGAGTCGCCCTTGACGGTGTAATTCAGCACACAGGCTTAATCTGGGGATGGGAAACTGTCCTATATGGCTGAAATTGGGTCATTTCCTGGTCACCATTCACACAGTTAAACTCCAGCGGGAGGCAACGGACAGGAGGAGGAGGAGGAGTGGATACAGCTGCAAAATAATGAGAATAAGCCCCTGATTCACTAAGATCCCCCAAGAACAATATTTTGCAGTAATTTGCATGTGAAAATATTCTGTGTGCACTTTGTTGGGCACATTTTGCTAAGAACTTAAAGGATTTGTTCACTTCAGAATTCAAATTTCCTGATAAGTTACTCACCCCCCGTGTCATGCAAGATCTTTCTTTCTTCAGTTCAAAACTTTCAGTAGCACTTTATTTTAGGGTCATTTCTTATTAGCATGAATATGACTAGGATATTGGCTGTTTATTAGTAATTATGAAGCACATATTAATGCCTTATTCTGCATGACCATATTCTACATTCTTAATCCTAAAGTAAATTAAGAGCTTATTGAGGCAAAAGTCGTAGTTAATAGTGAATACATGCTCTCTATACTAAAGTGTTGCCAAACTTTCCAGGATTGTTCAAGGGGTTTGAAGGTCCAAACTGCAGTTTCAGTGCAGCTTCAAAGGGCTCTGCATGATCCCAGATGAGGAATAAGAGTCTTATCTCTTATTGAAATGAACGGCCAACGGATGAGAATGAATGATCATATTAGCTTGATTTCTGAAGGAGTAATGATGCTGAAAATTCAGGAACAAATTACGCTTTAAAATATAGTAACATCGAAAACTGTTCATATAAATTTTTTTTTTTTTTTAACATTTTGCAATATTATTGTATATACCGATCAAGTAAAAGCAGCCTCGGCGAGAGAAAGAGACTTTGAAAAGTCAATCTCAAACTTGTGAAACTTTTGAAAGTAGGATCTAGAAAATCAATCTGAAGATGTTTAAAACATTATCTGAGAGTAGTTAGTAGATGTCATTGACCAATGTTTGAGAGTTTTAATTTCAAACATAATCCATTACTTTCGTGTTTTCCTCAGTTCACCGTTGACTCCTGCCTAATATGTTGTTTCACGAAGGTTTGTCCAGTTTATCCGAGTGTTTTTATTCCAGGGTGCGAGTGTTTCAGAGGTCTCAAACGGAAGCCGATATGTAAAGGGCCCCGAATAACCTTGTTCTCATTTCCTCGCGTCTGGTCGAGCTGCTTCTCTCTGTGTGGGCTGTGAGGCTTGTCTTGCGAGGCCTCTGCTGTCGGTCGCTGCCAAAAATGGGATGTTGCAGATCGTGTGTAAACAAGAGACCCGAGCAAGAATGCAATTAAGAGGCTTTGCAACAGTTGGCATGCAAAAGGCATTAGTGTGCGTTTGCATTTCAAAGCCATTTGGATTTGGAATAATATTAGCTCTGCGAAGCGCTCCCGGGGCGCCGGGCATACATCGCATAGATCTTAGTGACTAGGGCTGACTTTGGTCGTGACAAAGAGATGATGTGGCTTCCCCCCGGGATTCCAGAGTCCTCTGTCTCACCGAGATGAAAGAGAGAATTAAAATGGATGCGTTAGTCCGTGTGTCTCGCTGCCAGGTATCGGTCGTCGCTTCGCCTCCGTCTACTTTTGTCTCCCAGCCAGCCATAAACAAATGTATTGAGATTTATTGATAAAGAATCTCCTGGAGGAATCCGGCTGTCATCGCTGACGCCTCGCCTGCGCAGGTAATGTAGAGTATCGACCGTGGGCATGATACTGCCACAGTTTTCGCATGACGCCGGTCCCGGAGGAGATCCGCCCCCGATGAGACGCGTTCTGCAAGGTTTCCTCCGCACAGACATTCTCCGGTCACACTGATAGCTCCGCGGTCCTCCTCAGATGCAAACGAGAATCCCGAGAGAGCCCGGGGTTTTGGTGGAGGGCTTATGTTGGAAATGGTGATGGGTAGTGCATGGGAGATGATTTTTAGGAGGTTTATGGGAATGAACGGACACGGAGAGACGTGTCTTATTTGCCACCTTCTCCCCCAGCTTTCACTGAAACCTAATTTTGTGCATCGCTACATGAATATTTCATGTTTCGCTCATACCGTTCTCAGACAAGGGCACAGACAGCCTGTGGTCATTCCCGTCTTGCTTGAATCCGAGCAAATTTCATCCGCCGTTAATGGGGCGGCTGAGCCGGAAGATCAAAAGTGCATTATGACTCTGTCTGTTGTCACTGAGATTGGGAAAGCTGATTTGTCTTCCAGGTCAGGTGACTTATTTAAATTCAGCCCATTGCTGAGCGTGGAAAAGAGAGAGAGTGAGACACAATTTAAATCGCGTTTGTGAGATTTCGGACCGATACGATGGTCCAAAGTCTACTTATAAAGGAAAGTTCACGCAAAAAGGGAAAATTCTTTTATTATTTATTCACTTTTATGTTGTTCCACACCTGAATGGCATTCTCTCTTCGGTGGAACACACACACACAAAAAATAAGGATGTTGATGTTGAATTTTTGTTTGATAGAGATTTCCTTTAGATGTGCATCCCGTCAGTCAGGTCAAAGCTCACTGATGAGGTTCAAATGCATTTATTGTCAAAACACAGAGAACTGGGAAACGCATACAGAAGTCCAGGTGGTTGAATCATTGCTTGGTATCACAGGGAGAACATCGCACCGAGTGTTCTGTGACAAAGGGGGTTATGGGTAAAGCGCTTGCCTGGCTGCACTTGGCTGGAGAAGATGCAAGGCCTTTGAAATATGATTTCTGTTGCCGGTCATGATATGGCTCAGAGGAGCGGTTGATTCCACGCACGCATTCACCTTTATCTGTTTCCACTTTCTCTGTCATAGTTGAACTAAAGCAAGTTTTGGACATCTGTTTTTCATATTTTGTACTCAAGGTAAAACTTATCAAACTGTGAATTGTGAATTGTGCCGTCACCTCAATTAAAATCCATGAGCTTCTTCGTCTGTATTCCAGCTCATTCTCTCAACGTCATGAGATTCATCCTAATATTCGGTACAAGATTTAATCTCAAGTTTTCGTAGCAAAATTCATATGATCACATTCATATGCTGAAGTATGACTCATAATCATATGTGTGTGTTATATTTGTCTACAATAATAACACATATAAACATTGATCAGCGAACATGAACGGAAGCTCGACCGAATCTGCTTGATATGTGAGAAGAAACCTCTTGCGGAAGCTCAAACGTGTTGGTTAACACGAGAGCGAATCTCGTTGGCTCTCGCACGCGTCAAGCTCGAGCTTCCGTTTACCATGACTGATTTGTGAGTTGAGGAATGTTTACATGTGAGGAAAAGCTTAAATTCAATCTGTTCATCGTATAAAGCGATCGAGTCTCGTCAGAAAATGTGGACTAAATCACTCAATTCACGTGGATTAGTTTTACGAGTTCTTTATGAAGTTTTTGAAGCATTAAAGTGGTAGTTGTAAACCGAGGAGCAGAAAGCTCTCCGATTTCATCAAGTCTTATGGTAATTCATAATAATTAATGGCAGAATTTTCATTTTTGGCTGAACTATCCCTTAGAACTACAGAACTATAGTGAACTTTAAATGCAAGAGATCTTTAACGCAGGATGGATTCTGATTGGCTGCTTCATCGTTCATCATCTGCGATTCCAACGACATTATTTCTTCGTGCGGTTAACGTTAGAGTTGCGTTGCGGATTATTTTGTTCTATTCTATTTTTAGAACTCTATATTTATCATTATAGCTATTGTCCTTGGTGTGAAGTTACCTTTACTGTGAGTTCATCATTTAATTGAGTAGTGATTATAAAAGAAGAGGCATCTCTTTCAGCCCATGTCACCAATCATCATCACCATCTGATCATTTCCTGATGGGTAAAATTACATTTTTTTTTTTTTTTGTCTTGTTCCACATATCGTGAGCGTGCTTCATGTTGACGTTTTGCTTCAGTCTGACTTGAAGCACATCGGCTCTGATAGTGGGTTGAATCAAGCTGTGCCGGGTGTGTTGGGTATTTCAACAGATTCAACAGATAACCCCATACAACTACCATAAACAGCATTTGTGTGTATGTATGTTCACATCTGTGAAGTCCCAATGCAGACAAGATATATTGCTGAAGCTCGAGAGAAGTATGAAAGTAAAAGGTTAGATAAAAGTGTGATTGAAACGTCTGCATCTCTTTCTGAAGGCTAGCTTACTCCACACCACCGCTGCTGTATTTGTTTTTCATGGCGCAGACTGAGGCAGATGGGTGAGGACACACTGCCTTTCTGCAGCTCTCTCTGACTAGTGAAGACTGAAACGCCTCGGGCGATGCCTGCAACCACAGGGAGACAGTCCAACGCGAACTCCTTTACTAATACAACTGCTCATATTCCCAAAACGCATACACCACCGTACCGACAGTCTGTTATGTTTGATATCGATTAGTTGCGGTTTGACAGGGTTGATTTTATGAAAATAGACTACCTTGTTTTTGGTTTACAAGTGCGATCCTTGAGAGTATGAAATAATGAAAATGGTTTTTAGGACTCCACTAGGATGGTCAGAAGGCAGTGGTGTGATGTCGCTGTGTCTTATGTTTCTTGATTATATATATATGAGTTTTTATGCCTTGCAATGGTAAACATTTGTTTTTCTTCTGTGGAAATATTGAACAAATTGTGCTGATTTAAATATGTGATTTAGCACGTCACATTTGTGAGAATGATTTGCGATAGTCTTGCAAGCATCAGTTAGAATTGGTTGAAATCATAAACAAATGACTGTATGCTATTATATGCTGCAAAATTGAGTTTACGCATTTATCGCTGTCGTGGAGTTTCATTATAGCTGTATACAGTAGTTTCCAGCTACATTTGCATAACCTAATGCATTTGGTGTTTAATGAAAAATGTAAGTGTGCTTTATTTTTAGCAGTTTTAGATGGGAGGAAGAAGAATGTTTTTATTAAACGTCAAATTTTATTTACAAAAGAAAAGAAAAAAATGATGTGGTATCATTTTTTAAAGACAACAGCACTTAAAATATAAATACATTTCTTTCTCTCTTTTTCTAAGCAGCTTTTATATATCATTATAAAAAGCAAGTATAAATCTGAACTATTGGCCTGATCCGACCAGGATTTAAAAGAAAAAAAAAAATCGATATTGTGCTCTGTTTTATTCCGCTTGTTACTGAATGTTGTTAAATTGCACTCGCAATGGTTTTGTTATCTTTTTACTACTAGAAGCCACAGAAACTAGTGCAAACAAATGAAATGAACCATTATAAAAATGGTTTAGGCTATTCAGCGTCTTAATAGATGCTTTACTCAGTTAGAGTTGGCCATGAACACACTGATTTACTTGTAATTTCATCGCATACGCATTTACTAATGCACTTCTACACGTGCTGGGTTAATAAAAATAACCCAGGTTGGGTTAAATGTTTTTATTTAACTCAACTATATTGCGTGCTTAAAATGAACATTTATTAATGTGTTTAATAAATGAACATTTATTATTAAGCATAATAAATGAATAGTAAACATGCATTCAATTGCTTATTAATAAATGTTCACCTTTTGATTATTATTGTTGCCTCTAGTAATTATGTGTCCGGGTTTTAATTTCGAACCTTTTTTAAGCCAGCCATACAGTCATTTTTATAGAATAATTTAGTTAAATAAAACTGCCCAGCAGGTCGTTCAAACATTTAACGCTGGGTTTGTCCATATTTAACCCAACTTGGGTTGTTTTTCGAGTGCGCCTTTCTCTTGCAGTGCATAAAACGCTTTAGTGCTCAACCATAACTTGGTAAGAGTTGCATGTTCATCCAGGGCCTTCGGTTTGACAGCTATCCAAAAAGACGCGTGTAGATCGTTCCCGTTGCTCTCGGCAAGAAGTCCAGAAAGAGAACAGACGGATTTTAAATCAATAACACCCCAAGCCTGGACGAAATTGAAAGCGATTACGTGTTCAAGCCAAGTGTTGATATATGAGATCTATTGACAGTGCCATGACAGCAGCACTGAAGTCGGCTTTGTTACGGGCCCAGACGCACAATGCAGTTCCCATTTGCACCTCCTGCATGGCTGAAAGTGCTTTAATTAATTATTGGAAAGAGCCCGGTCTCTTTATTTCAACGTCCTTTGTTGCCCTTTCCCTTTAAAGTTATTTGTCTCTGGATGACCCTAGATTTCACAGCACATTGCCTCTGCCGTGTTTCTCTGAGAAGGACTCCTTTTTTGCTGACAGAGAAAGAAATGTGATCTGTTAAATAAGTCATTCCCAAACGCTCACCGAGTTTTCGCCACCAGCAAAAGCGTCAAATGTGCTGAAAAGGCACGCAAGTGAGGCTAAAATAGAGAAAAGTAAGTTCTGTTGCTTTCTCTCTCTCTCTGTGTGCCCTGAAGATTTTAACCTGATTATGAAGAACAGCATCATTTCAGAGGCTGCAGTCAATATTGTTTATCTCTCATCAGATACAGTGAAGCGTCCAGGGTTCGGAGCGTCGTCGTTTAGACTGTATAATGGAAGATATGTTCATGCAGTCGTGATTGTGGGAAGCCAGCACCCGAGACACATGTAACACGATTCTGACACACTCATGACACTTCATTACGATGATGGATCCATGTGGTCTGCAGAAAGGAAACATTATTGCTCCATTCTGGAGTCTAGTGAGCTGCCCACCTACAGTGTGTTAAGACATCATGGGCAAACTCTACGGCAGCACAAATCCTTCAAGTCAAAAGAATCGGATAACCAGTCAATCGAAATTGAAAAATTAAGACTATAAATATATTCATGTTTCATTTAAATTACAGAAATGATCGATGAACGTCTTAATCAAATAAAAAATAGGTTGTTTTTAGCCAGTATTTGTGCAATTTTTATGGATATATATATATATATATATATATATATATATATATATATATAGGCCTTGAAAATGTCTTAAGTTGGAGACTTAATATCGTGGCATTAAATTAGGGCCATGTGATTTCTATGATCCCTAAAACAGGTACAGAATGGCAGAATCCATTCATAAAAAGTGGAATTTACTTTTCATGGAATTTGTCAACTTTGGGATGAATAAATAAAAAGTAAGACTGACAGGGCCGACATTGCTGCTTCTACGGGACAAGTAGATTTTTAAAGGATCAGACAATAGCCTGATTATTAATCACGTACACACACAGTTGTGTTTTCATGTTTTATGAGGACATTCCATAGGCGTAATGGCATCATTTAGCAGACGCTTTTATCCAAAGCGACTTACAAGGGGAGCAATTAGGGGTTAGGTGTCTTGCTCAAGTGCTGTTTATTCACGATCCCCACTTTCAATTCCTGCCGGCGTGGGAATCGAACCAGCAACCTTCAGATTACAAGCCCGACTCCCTCACCACTATGCCACGACTACCCTTTTTTATACTGTACAAACTGTACATATTGTCCCCCTACACTACCCCTACCCCTAAAACTACCCATCACACAAAATGTTCTGCTATTTTACATTTTTAAAAAAGATAATTCTGTATGATTTGCAAGCTTGTTTCCTCATGGGGAGCAAAAAAATGTCCCTACAAGATCAAAATTTACTTGTATTACTATACCAGTGGGGACATTTGGTCCCCATAACGTAGGGAATACCCACATGCGCACAGACACACACACACACACACACAACTAAGGAATCACCAAAATGCGAGAATGATTCTGCATTCATTTAGACCAAGTAGGCCGACTGAAGGTGGATAATAATAATAATATACTGTATAATGAATTGACGGTAACAAGGTTGCGCTGTTGAGGCACAAAGAAACTCAATTAACATACTGCGCTTTTTGAAAAGTTTTTATATTTATCATTACATATGATACAGTTAAACAGAATCACACAGCCAAGAGTGCTGTCTTCCAGAATAACATCACGATTGAAAATGTGCCACTGATTTCATACAACAGATCCATAAATAAGTTTAGTCACTTACATTTTAGATGAAATATTGACTGTTTTTATTCTTTTATTCTTAAGCAGTTCCAAACAAAGATTACAGCAGAACCACAGCGCATCTAGTCGTGTTTCAGTTCTGAATGATTCAGCCGTGCTCTCCAATGCTGCATTGATGTGGTCAAATTACATTTAAGTCTGTAATATTGTGCTGTATCATTGCAATTCAAAGTAACCGTTTTCTGCTTTCACATATATTTCAAATTTAGTTGATTCCTGTGATCAAAGCTGAATTTTCAGCATCAGTCTTCAGAAATCATTCTAATATGCCAATATTCTGCTCAGAAAACATTTCTTATTATAATCCATGTTGAAAACAGTTGTGCTGCTCATTTTTTTGTGCACTGAGCCCCTAAAGGGACATGCGGATGGTAAAAAAAAAAGTCAATAAAAATGAGATGGGAGGAAAAATTATATTCCAATGCTTTTGCTACTTGGTTTCAGAACAGAATTTACAGTTTGTTACAGGCAATAAAAGACTCAAAGTAATGATTATCAAAAGCTAAATCAGTGTTTTGTGGTCGTGCATTTGTTTGACAATTTAATTCCATATTTAATCAAAATAGTTGCAGTTCAGTTCATTTATTTACTTGGTCAAGTGATGCATGAAGGCACCGAATCCCTGGCCGTGCCAGGCAGCTGGAAGATGACCGGTAATTAGTACCTGATCTTGTAATCGCTCTCCATCTTGGCCAGTGTGTAGATGTTTTTCTTGGGCATTTTGGGCTGGATTAATGTGGCACTGTTCAGTGCTCTTGTGTTTCTGTCTGAGCGTTGTAACAGCAGTCAGTAACTGTGATGCATGTTGGGGAATTATATTACTCCTCGGCTGCAATTCTCTCCCAAATACATCTTTGTACGCTAGAACTTTATTTATTTGCTACTTCCTCGCTACACATTTTTTCAAAACAAGACCAAAAAGTAAAAAATCGCTCATGGTTAAATAATAATAGCCATAATAAATAGATTAGTCTTTCTTCAGGAGAGTGATGCAACTGTTATATCAGGGCAAAACATCTCAACACATTTCCAGAGAGGCAGAGCGCTCATGAAAGCAAAGCTGGTACCCGTTTTCCCAGCACTCCTCTTTAATTTAGATGAAAGAGGAGATTTCCTAATCACTTACAGCCCTCTTACTTATTTTTAAATCATGTTTCAAAATTTTGAGTCTCTTCAGTGGTTCCTAAGATATCCATTTTGGCCACAAAAGCAGCTGAAATAGACCAGAAAATGAGAGGTAGATTTCATGATAATGTGTGTGGATAATGTGAACTGCATCTCGGACTGCGAAGAAAGTCATTTTTAATAATGTTTATTAAGTTTTTTACTCCACAAGGATGCATTACGTTGATCAAAAATGACAGTAAAGATACAGAAATTCTGTTTTATGTACATTTATGTACAAGAAATCTTACTGACCCCAAACTTTTGAACAATGCCGTATATTAACCAAGCAGTTGTGTATTATATAAACCGCTTTGAATATGCAGCCGTCCAGGAGGAAGCTGGCGACCTTCACTGCCACATTGCTTCCTTTATTGCCACATCAGCACCAAGTTCCAGCCGTGCCAAACAGCCTGACAGCCAGGCTGCCTCGCCAAACAAAAGCGGCCGACCGCTGACGTTCTGACAGGGCAAACACACACCTTAATTAACGCCTGTCACGCTCCTCTGATTAAGGGAAAGATGAATCTGTACTGGGATTCATTGAGCAGGGTGAAGAAAGACACGCAAGTACTGAATCGCAAGTACAAGTCGCAATTTGAGATGAAATTAATGCAGCTAATTTGGGGGGGGGGGGGGGGGCGGGGGTATGGTTGAGTTTTTGATACTGACCTACACTGTAAACCCAAATGAGCTGGCAATGATTTCAGCTGGCTGATTTCAGTTTTATACTCATACATAATAATTGCTCTTAACTTGAAATTTTTGAGTTCGTTAATTCATGTATTTATTTAAAATTATCATGTGATCATCTCAATTTATATTTTGAGTGGAAATGTAGCTAGCTGTTACTAGCTAATTCAACAAATGCTGATTGGTAACACAATGCTTTGAAAATAAAATGCAAAGAAATATAGAACATTTATCATAAACTGGTTCTAAAATAAGCTCATGCTTCACTCGTCACCATGATGGTAAACCCCCATTTAACGCTACTAAATCTCCCACTTAACATTAATCTTGCACACAAAAAACATTATATAACACTTAATTTTAGCATTTATTGTCCTTGTAAAGCATGCTTGGGAATAGAAATCTCAGTCCGGTTTGAGGTACATTGAAGTTTGTCTAAATTAAAAGACAATAATCCAAATGACTTAAAATGTGTCAGTTTTGTGAACTCAAAAGAAAAAAAAGTTCTAAATACTCATATACGTTAATTTAATTGAACTAATTTGTTTAATTTGAGTTTGCCCGACTCAAACCGATTAATTATTTTAAGCGTTATGCTTTACAGTGTATAAACTTTCAGATTTATTATAAAAAATCAGTAGGTTTTCCCACTGGTGAGTAGCATTAAGCCGTAACATCAAATCGTAACAGTTTAGTGGGAATGGGAATGGTGAGGAATGCCGATTCTACTTAGAAACTCCGCTTTATTAATACATTTGTTAATGAATTTGAGGAAGAAATGAATGGACAGTGTTTTGGAAAATATCTCTTATTTTTCATAAACTTCTCACTTTTTAGCGAAGTTCTGTCTCCTTTGCTATTGTTTCTCATTCAGAATATTCTTTAAGAACTGGAGTATTCTTTATAGAACATCCTATTGGATTGAACAGGAGATTTCTGTGATTTTTCAGTAAAATGTGCTCAAAGTGGTTAAAAACGATTGTAAATTATTATTATAAGTAAAATGCTAAATTACACCCGAACTTGATTAAAAACTGTGACCACTGTGGAATCAGAATAGAAGCAAATTCAAAAAACATATAGTTTGGAAAAGCCGAAAAAACCTCTTTGGGTACTTTTTTTTGACCCCACTGCATTTTACACATTTTATGTATTTTATCCAAATAGAATTGCATTTACATTTCAGTTCTAAAGCTGCAATTGCAAACTATCTCCACTGACTTATAGTCAAAAATAGAAAAAGTGCACCAACACACTCTATCCCAGGGTATCCGTACTGGCTTTCCATGAGCAGAGTTCATCGGCACCTCTCCGCTTGTCTTCCATAGGTATTGTTTCATCTGTACCCATCGTCTGCACATGTTCTGCTCATCACTATAGTCTACAGCCATTGATTTGGATGGTGCAATAATATATGAGTTGTACCTGTGGCAGATGGACAGCTCCTGAGGAGATGGAGTTCTTACAGCACACACTCAGTGGAAGATGAGGGCAGGAGGTTTTGATACAATTCAAATGGATGGAAACTGAACTCGTGACCTCAGGGAAAACAGCAGGGTTTCAGTACGTGAGATGATTCCTCCATCTCCACGGCGAGCGGAGAGGAACTTCACATTGTCCATCAACTTTTCCAATTTATCACAGTCAGGGAAGTGGGAAACCGTTAGTCAGGTTAATTAGCCGCGGTGCTGATCTATTATTGTGTGCTGTAGAGTATAAACGAAGAGCTGCGTTAAAAGCCACCGTCTGCAAATCTTTTCTGTTCCACAAACAAAATGGGTGAAATGCTCAGATGTAATAATCAGATGTACGAACAAAAAAACGTCCCGTACATCAGAGCGCTTCAACAGGGGGTCCCTGACCCGTAGGGGGTTCATGGTGGGACAGTGGGGGGTATGCAAATTGTTGGATCGCTAACATTTTTATTTCGTGGAAAAATGGAAATGTAATAAACGCGTTTTGTTCAACCAAAGCTGAAGTTCAGCCTATTGTTCCTCCTACATTACATTAGAATTGTACTTAATTCAGTTTATGAGCCTGTACTTCGATAATGATTAATATAATGACTTGTAAACATCATAAGTATGTAAATAAATTAATCGTGTAGTTGTGGCCTAGTGGTGAGGGAGTCGGGCTTGTAATCAGAAGGTTGCTGGTTCGATTCCCATGCCGGCAGGAATTGAAAGTGGGGATTGTGAATGAACAGCACTCTCTCCACCTTCGATACCATGACTAAAGTGCCCTTGAGCAAGACACCTAACCCCTAATTGCTCCCCTTGTAAGTTGCTTTGGATAAAAGCGTCTGAAAAATGAAGAAAAAAATAATAATATGGCACCACACGCATGCCAATATAGGCCATAAATAAATGAATTAATAAATAAAACCATACAATAGCAGTGTGTAACAAGGCTCTGACTCTCTGGTCACCAAGTGGGCCTTGGCCTGAAAAATGGTTTCTTTCTTTTTTTTTCATACTTATATAATAATAATAATAATAATAAAACATCAGGTCAGGGTTGTGCATCATTCAGAACTGAATTGAGAATTCATTTTCAATTCTTGAAGTAAGAAAATAGAGCGTAAAAGACAAACTTTCCATGTTGGCTTGACTAAGAAAGTTTATGCATGACTTTTTTAGGTTTAATTGGCCTTACAGTTAGACAGACTAGTGGATAAATAAATTAACTTTCATTTTATTTTCCAGGGTGGAAGGAACACGTAATGTGTTATTAAATTATTGTTAAGTCAGGAATTGAAACGGAGCCAGTTCTTAAATTCAGAATTTTGCCCAACCTTGGAACAAAGCCTAATGGATTCAGGAATAAAAGAGCATTTCAATTCCTTCCGTCTTTGTCGTGGCATCCTAAACTTAGAAGATGAAGTGCTGTAGACTTTTTCATGTTTTCTACACAGAACGGATTTAAGCGTGGTAAGCTAGAATTGAGCGTACTGAAATTATAGTAGAATTTGTGGTAACACTTCAGTTAAAGCCTTTATGTATAATGCATTATAAAGTTTTCATAATGTACATTATATCTTTTCATTAATAATTGTAACCAAATTTAAAACCCATTATTATATTCACAGATTGCTTGTTTATCTGTTTATTATAATGTATTATAACTGTGTTTACAATTATTCATGAGACATTTAATGCATTATAAAGTGCATTACAAGGCATAATTAAGGCATTAAAAATACTTTTAAAATGCATTATACATAAAGGCTTTAAGTAAAGTGATACTCAATTTGTTTTTTGCCGCAAAAAAATGAAGCAAGTAGCCTACAATTACTGTTTCAAGACAGATGTAGACCCCCAAATCATAAGACTAAATTAAAATTTCAGACAAAAGTCAAAATTCTGTCATTAATTCCTCTCCCTCATATGTTTCCAAACCCGTAAGTCGTTCATTTTCTGAACACAAATGAAGATATTTTTGATGAAATCTGAGAGTTTTCTGTTCCTCCATTGACAGCTACACGACTGACACTTTGACGCTTCAAAAAGTTCATAAAGAGATCGTAAAACTAATCCATATGAATTGAGCAGATTTTCTGAAGAGGCACGATCACTTTATATGATGAACAGATTGAATTTAGGCTTTTATTCGCATATAAACATTCATCAACTCAGTTGTGGTAAACAGAAGCTCAACCATGTGCGCTTGACGTGTGAGAACCAATGAGGTTCATTCTCGTGTTACGCATCACTTTTGAGCTTCAGCAATAACCAATGAGGTTCATTCTAGGTGTTACGCATCACTTTTTGAGCTTCAGCAAGAACCAATGAGGTTCATTCTCGTGTTACGCATCACTTTTGAGCTTCAGCAAGAGCCAATGAGGTTCATTCTCGTGTTACGCATCACTTTTGAGCTTCAGCAATAACCAATGAGGTTCATTCTAGGTGTTACGCATCACTTTTTGAGCTTCAGCAAGAACCAATGAGGTTCATTCTCGTGTTACGCATCACTTTTGAGCTTCAGCAATAACCAATGAGGTTCATTCTAGGTGTTACGCATCACTTTTTGAGCTTCAGCAAGAACCAATGAGGTTCATTCTCGTGTTACGCATCACTTTTGAGCTTCAGCAAGAACCAATGAGGTTCATTCTCGTGTTACGCATCACTTTTGAGCTTCAGCAAGAACCAATGAGGTTCATTCTAGGTGTTACGCATCACTTTTTGAGCTTCAGCAAGAACCAATGAGGTTCATTCTCGTGTTACGCATCACTTTTGAGCTTCAGCAAGAACCAATGAGGTTCATTCTAGGTGTTACGCATCACTTTTTGAGCTTCAGCAAGAACCAATGAGGTTCATTCTCGTGTTACGCATCACTTTTGAGCTTCAGCAAGAACCAATGAGGTTCATTCTAGGTGTTACGCATCACTTTTTGAGCTTCAGCAAGAACCAATGAGGTTCATTCTCGTGTTACGCATCACTTTTGAGCTTCAGCAAGAACCAATGAGGTTCATTCTCGTGTTACGTATCACTTTTGAGCTTCAGCAAGAACCAATGAGGTTCATTCTAGGTGTTACGCATCACTTTTGAGCTTCAGCAAGAACCAATGAGGTTCATTCTCGTGTTACGCATCACTTTTGAGCTTCAGCAAGAACCAATGAGATTCATTCTCGTGTTACGCATCACTTTTTGAGCTTCAGCAAGAACCAATGAGGTTCATTCTCGTGTTACGCATCACTTTTGAGCTTCAGCAAGAACCAATGAGGTTCATTCTCGTGTTACGCATCACTTTTGAGCTTCAGCAAGAACCAATGAGGTTCATTCTCGTGTTACGCATCACTTTTGAGCTTCAGCAAGAACCAATGAGGTTCATTCTCGTGTTACGCATCACTTTTGAGCTTCAGCAATAACCAATGAGGTTCATTCTAGGTGTTACGTATCACTTTTGAGCTTCAGCAAGAACCAATGAGGTTCATTCTCGTGTTACGCATCACTTTTGAGCTTCAGCAAGAACCAATGAGGTTCATTCTCGTGTTACGCATCACTTTTGAGCTTCAGCAAGAACCAATGAGGTTCATTCTCGTGTTACGCATCACTTTTGAGCTTCAGCAATAACCAATGAGGTTCATTCTAGGTGTTACGCATCACTTTTTGAGCTTCAGCAAGAACCAATGAGGTTCATTCTAGGTGTTACGCATCACTTTTGAGCTTCAGCAAGAACCAATGAGGTTCATTCTCGTGTTACGCATCACTTTTGAGCTTCAGCAAGAACCAATGAGGTTCATTCTAGGTGTTACGCATCACTTTTTGAGCTTCAGCAAGAACCAATGAGGTTCATTCTCGTGTTACGCATCACTTTTGAGCTTCAGCAAGAACCAATGAGGTTCATTCTAGGTGTTACGTATCACTTTTGAGCTTCAGCAAGAACCAATGAGGTTCATTCTAGGTGTTACGCATCACTTTTGAGCTTCAGCAAGAACCAATGAGGTTCATTCTCGTGTTACGCATCACTTTTGAGCTTCAGCAAGAACCAATGAGGTTCATTCTCGTGTTACGCATCACTTTTTGAGCTTCAGCAAGAACCAATGAGGTTCATTCTCGTGTTACGCATCACTTTTGAGCTTCAGCAAGAACCAATGAGGTTCATTCTCGTGTTACGCATCACTTTTGAGCTTCAGCAAGAACCAATGAGGTTCATTCTCGTGTTACGCATCACTTTTGAGCTTCAGCAAGAACCAATGAGGTTCATTCTCGTGTTACGCATCACTTTTGAGCTTCAGCAAGAACCAATGAGGTTCATTCTAGGTGTTACGTATCACTTTTGAGCTTCAGCAAGAACCAATGAGGTTCATTCTAGGTGTTACGCATCACTTTTGAGCTTCAGCAAGAACCAATGAGGTTCATTCTAGGTGTTACGCATCACTTTTGAGCTTCAGCAAGAACCAATGAGGTTCATTCTCGTGTTACGCATCACTTTTGAGCTTCAGCAAGAACCAATGAGGTTCATTCTCGTGTTACGCATCACTTTTGAGCTTCAGCAAGAACCAATGAGGTTCATTCTCGTGTTACGCATCACTTTTGAGCTTCAGCAAGAACCAATGAGGTTCATTCTAGTGTTACGCATCACTTTTGAGCTTCAGCAAGAACCAATGAGGTTCATTCTCGTGTTACGCATCACTTTTGAGCTTCAGCAAGAACCAATGAGGTTTGTTCTCATTTGTCAAGCAGGTTCGGTTGAGCTTCTGTTTATATTTGCTGATGAATATTTATATGTGAATAAAAGCCTAAATTCAATCTGTTCATCATGCAAAGTGATCGAGTCTCTTCAGAAAATTTGAACTAAACCGCTCAATTCATATGGATTAGTTTTACGATCTCTTTATGAGCTTTTTGAAGTGTCAAAGTGTCTGTCGTGTAGCTGTCAATGGAAGAACAGGAATCTCTCAGATTTCATTAAAAAAGATCTTGATTTGTGTTCCGAAGATGAACGAAAGTCTTATAGGTTTGCAACGATATGAGGGTGAGTAACAGAATTTTGTTTTTTGGGTGAACTAACCTTTTAAAGTGTTTTTCCCCAGTATTCCATTATGCCTTGCATACGCTGAGAATTGTGTGCTTGTTTGTGTCTTGGATGTATTTTTAGTTTATCAGTGAGTTGTAGCATCAACCTGGTGGCACCTCTGATCTGGCATCACCAGGCTTGGAAGCACATCTCAGATCGCAGCCAGTCGAGGAAATTCAATATTCCATTGTGTCCCCAATCGAGCTCGAGCAGCAGCCTCGATCCCTGGCGAGGACGAGTGCCACTGCGTTTCTGGAGTAGATCCCGGGTGAGCCCAAGCGGAGGACGCGTCTCTCCTCCTTCCTGTCTCTGTCGGATCATGTATTCCGGATGGGGCCCACGTGTCGTGGAGGAAGCATGAAACGTTCCATCATTCCTTCCCCACCGGGGCCACGCTGGCAGAGTCGGGGCGGCTCCTGGAAGCTTCTTCCTGGGATATGACCTTCACTCCCTCTCGTAGTAACAAAAGGTGGAGCACATGTGTGGATGGTGGCGGTTTCCTCCCTGGCTGTGCTTTTTCTCTCATGATAAAACGAAGAAAAGCGGCATTGTTCGTCCAAATTTGGCCGACGGCACGGTGAACAATCAGGAAACGTCTTGTTTTGAGCGATCTTTAGCTTTGTGGGTCTTTTTTTTTTTCCAGAGCTTTACTGTATGTGACTTGTTTTGCTTTTGTGGTTTTAATTAATCTGCAGAGGCGGCTATTAATTGCCGTCGCTGTCCGTCTCGCGCACGAGCTGTAATGTGAATGATCTGAGTGAACTATTTACTGCTTCACTGTGCATGTGGGGAGTTAAACAAGTGGAGAAGTTCAAAACAAATTAAAAACTTTTAGGCTTTTGCAATTATGGGGAACATTGCTTGGATGAAGTAATGCGATTTAAGTTTTTTCATCTGTAAACATCCCTGTTTTAGTGAAAGCTGTGGGCTAATTAGATGAATTGGCTTTTTATTGACAAAAAAATTAAGCAGAATGATTATTTTAGTGGTGCTTTCGAAGGCTGTGTGCTATTGTCACTGTCGATGGTTATAAATAAAGCACACACTTCTAACCTATCAATTACACAGTAGAGATTAATTTCATGATTGATATTTGATGAGTGTGTAGTATGTAGATGAGTATGTCATTCGTAGGCGACACTCCATCTCTTAAACTGAATAATTCTCGTGCACACGGTAATGGGAAAATCACATCACCTATAATAATGTGGCCGCTATTTTCATTAATGGCTGACCCTCTTCTCTGTCTCTCTTTCTGGCTGTTTCTCTCTCTCTACCGCTCTCTCTCTCTCTCTCTCTCTTGACTATCTGATAACATCCTTGCAAATGATAGTTTCATTTTTATCATGGAAGTCAGCAGCCTTGGCACTTGGACAGGGAAAAACAATCTTGCTAAGTGCCAGGTTTCAGCCCACCTCTCTCTCTAACACTTTCTCTCTCTCTCTCTCTCTCTTTCCTCTCCAACACAATAACGCCCTCTCCTTATCATTGCCTGAGGTTTACAATTGACCAAAACAAACAAATAACCCAAGAGGGGCACAAGGCCACTGCAAAACAAGTTAGAAAAGAGAAGATGAAGGGAGAGAACAGGAGAATATAGACAAATGGAGAATAAAAGCATTCAAGAAAGAGACTGTGGTTAAATGTGAGAAAGTCTAAAGAAGGAATAGGAGGAAGTGACAACTCAAGTTCTACACCACCATTTTGCATTTACGTTTTACGCAAGTGACTTACAGACCATTTAATCTGCAGTTTACCCTTTGGTTACTTTGGTAATAAAAGCCATAGGCATTGAATACCCATTTTATCTTATTTTTTATAAATGTATTTTACATGTATATATTCATTTACAAGATGTTTTATCCATATATTATTCGTAGACAGTTATTCATCTATGGATACGGGTGGAACCCAAGTTTGTTTGGATAAACTACTCTGACACTGTTGTTTTTAATTTCGCAAGACTACTAAAGTAGTTAAACAACTTATATAAAAGAAAAATTAAAAACATGCATTTTTAAGGTCACGGTGCTGGCAGCCCTAGGTTGTGGGTTCAATTCCCAGTGAATGCATGAACTGGTCAAATGCAGTTAAAAAAAAATCTGAAAATGCATAAATATAAGTTAGTATATGGAACATATATAAAATCTCCAGTCTCCTTCTCATTTCTGCATTGCTCCCAAATTTATCTCGGTATGATGCCAAGCCGATGATATTCTTTAACACAAAGGTTGTGTTTTATACATGCAGAATCCAATTTCCTTGGTCTCTGTGTTCTTTCATAATTCATAAAAGCCATGTCTCCTGAAACCTGTTGTCATATATTAATATTAATGACCCAAAACAAACATCATCACCCAGCGTGACTGATCGCACTCTACACAAATGTTTACATCTCTTTGAACAGCTGGAACTGAGTGGTGCAGGTTAACCTTAAACAGCTGCTGTGCTGCAAGGTCTGCTGGGATGCACACCTGCAAAAATATAAAAACAACAGAAGTAGAACTTTAGCCCACTTGCCCCTATTGGCCCTCCACGTCTCTCAAACCGCATAGTGCGAGTTATTTTCTGTGCTGAGGTGACAGGTTTGCCTGCCAGCTCTCTATATCAAACAGCTGGAGATCTGTGCGTGCATCTAATGCGAAAACAACCTGAATGGTTGTGGTCTGTGTGCTGATGTTGGTCTTAAGGTTATGAGATCGGGTGAAGCAGCTGTGTGCCATAATGCTCCGAAAATCAGGGATGAAGAGACAAATAAATTGATATTTACAATAGCATTCACATTTTCGAAAGCAGGTAAAGACATATCTATGTATTTCCTTCTCATTTCCTTTTTATTCATTTTTGTATTATTTTATATTTACAAATTATTTGTGTTTTTATAATATATTCTGACTTGTGAAAGAATTTAAGCACATCTTATGTAAAAAAAAAAAAAAAAAATCCTTCTCAT
This sequence comes from Opsariichthys bidens, assembly GCA_037194245.1. NCBI lineage: Eukaryota > Metazoa > Chordata > Actinopteri > Cypriniformes > Xenocyprididae > Opsariichthys > Opsariichthys bidens. The sequence goes on from CM074299.1 coordinate 15,466,173, forward strand.
TTCTTTCCTTTAAAAAAATATAATCTTTGGTATTTTTTACTAGGGCTGTGATTAAAATGTGATGAGATTTCTCGTTTAGGTGAAAAGCTTTCTCACGATATTGCCACGACGGAGTGTGAGGGTGAAATTAGGATAGAATATACCCATGTAAAGTTTACATAACTCCTCCGTTGTCATTTTGCTTTTAATAGACATTTTTAAAAAAACATTTAAACAGCAGGAATCAGAGCTCACCGATCACGTGACGGGAGCAAGTGGCGAGATGACTGACAAGACCATGGCGGAGGATTCATTGTACCGCAGAGCCTAAACGTCTGACAAAAGTCTTATCTCATTGAAAGCGAAAGTAAAACGCGAACGTGCATTGAAACGCGATTTCAATACCTCGTCACGGAGCGACTGAAAAATAATAGGTGTTCATATGAAAAGGAAGGTGGTTTCAGAGTAAGCTATTTGATGAAGGGTTATTTTTTGCTTTAAATTTTATTTGGAATGTGCAATGACGCGCATTATGGCCATTAAATGTGTATACAAGAAAGTAAAGGGGGGCAAGTTTGATTTCATGTTGACTTTAGACTCTTATGAGATCATCCTGTCTTTAGGTGCATTGCCCTTTTAAGGAAAAATGTTTTGACAAGCACTTGTTCATACTTACTGTCCTGCTCATCTCCTATTCTTAGGACCCCTTAAATTTGTCCCAATGGTGTAATAACGGAACTGACACAACTAGCACTAGATTAATTAAACCACTTAACTTAGTTCTTCGTTTGTCCGAAAACACTGAGATGGAGGTTCCTTGAGGACTGGATTCAGGACCTCTCTATGACCTGGAACCCCATTAACGGTCCTCTCACCTTCTCTGCCTTTCTCTGGCAGTGTTTCCAGTCAGACTTCTTAAAGTATGCCACAGTACATTTCTCCAGTCCTCTGCCAAACTGAGCGAACATCAATCTTAGACCACTATGATGTCCTTTGCACCTTCGCCGGAGTCTTTCTCCTTGAGCCAGCGTCTGGACGGCCCAACCGCACACATCCACTAATCAAACCGGGCTCTGGAGCGGCATCTCCTCAAAGTGCAAGAGAGACATTGGTAAATGACAGTTAAAGGAAGCATTTATCTTTTCTTTGCAATATGCTACAGAGACTCGCGAGCGCCGTGTCGGTCTTGGCTTGTGTGTGCGCGTGCGAACGGTACGAGGACTGGTATGGCGGACACGAGCGCTATGATTAATGGCTCAATTTCCTCTCCCACTTTTTAAAGTGGATTGTCAATTTGCTCTCTGTGATTTGGTGACGTCCCATCTACTGAGTGGGTGGAGAGACAATGTAAAAGATTGTGGATGAGCAGTTTGATTATGATTATTGAGATGACAGCGAGACTCTACGGTGGACTTCATCATTTTTTTGCTTCTGACCTTGAGAGGAAAGAGAAAGACGCTTCAATTTGAAGCGCAAACATGTGGATGCACACTAGAGGTCATCTCAGTGACATACAGGCCTAGAAGGACACATTCATAGTATCAGTTTTAAAGTTTCAAAGTAGTTGTAGGCAGGGCCTGACATTAACTTTTTTGCTCACCAGCCACTATGGCTAGTGGTTTTCCTAAGTTTTTAGCTACTCAGCATTTTACTGGTCACAATTTTGACATCGATACCATGGGGGAAAACTGCAATATATGTATTTTTGATGTCTCATAATTTGGCATCAGGTGTATTAGGCTGCTGTCACTTTAAGAGCTGACGCATGGATCCAATATACTGTTACACATGCGTTTTCTTTCTCAACATAACTGACTATGTTTACGTGAATGCTCACCAAGACTGTCATTCTGACACACGACTGTTTAATTTAATACTGAGAGGCGGCTTTATGCTCGCGCACTTTGGGTGTGAGCGCAAAATCGACGGAAATGAGTAAAATTATGCGGAAAATGACTTTTGGGAGCATTTTAGATATATCAGTATTGAGAAATCCATACACTACATCGCGCTTAGTTTATTATTTCAAATGCCTTTTTAAAAGACGACAACTGAAAAGTGTATGAATTAAAATTCAACCTGTCGAAGCGGCTTGTAGGAGTAACTTCGTTACACGCCACTGCTGAAATCCACCCGCATTTGGTGGGTTGGCGGGTTTTAATGCCAAGCCTTGGTTGTAGGCCCTCATCTCATCTTAGACTGGTCAAAAGTTTAGAATAATTAAGATTTCTTTTATGCTAAGAAGTCTCTTATGCTCATCAATATGTAGTGTACATGCATGTTGCTTCACACCTTGGACTTTCCAGGCTGGTGGAGCACGCTGCCCTTAAGGAACCCCACGGTTAGACAGATTGGAAGTGATGGTATGCTCCGAACGGAGATGACTGTACCACTTTGTAATGTCTGCCGCTTGATAATGTCTGAGTGTTGGTTTAAGCCCATTCGGCGCAGTTCAGCGGGGTACGCTCTGACTAATATTCATTTCGGAAACTGCCAGCCATCTATGTAATGCAGGTTTTAAGGGTACCTGTGGGGACCATGGCAGAAACCAAGTGTGATGGAGTCTTACGCTAATGAATCAGGGCACGTATTCAAAAAGGATCTGTCGTGCAAAATTTTCTTCACCCTGCAGCAAATTGTGGAGGAGAGTATTTTCAGCAGAATGAGGACTCTCTCTGGTTTTCTTCACAGTGCCACAGGGAGCATTTTGGGTTTAAAGTGCATTCGAGCTTGGTCAAATGAGAGTCGGTTCTAGGATGACCCTCAGCAGAACTCCAAGGCCTCCATCTCAGCCTAAATTAGAAACTTAATATGAATTATGCAGAGATTCAGAGATGTAATATCACATTTTACAAGCAGTGTATTAGGGATGGGCAGTGTTTGTCAGATTTGTCAAGACTGTTCAGTTCAATGAGCAAATGCTCAAAGTTATTCTGATCTTCTAGCAGTGTACCATATTCATATTATGATTTATTTAAAACAAAGTTTGAATTCGGCATAGTTCTATTTAAAAAAAAAAAAAAAAAAAAAACTCCTTTCTATACCGTTTTCAGCACATGTGGTTCAGCACAAACCGCAAAGCACTGCGAAAAATCATGCTGTACCCAATCTCAAAATTACAACCAAAGCCTCAAGTGATGTTTTCATGATTGATCATTGCTGTCACATCTGATGCCCATCCCTAACATTTTTAAATGATTTCAGCCATTGGTATACTGCATTAGCACATCACGGATCTTGTAGCAGATGACTTTGATTTTGATTTTTTTGAT
>CM074299.1:15474423-15521923 GCA_037194245.1 Opsariichthys bidens
TCTCTATAAAGGGGTGCTGGTTCCAGGGGGAAGCATGGGATTACGCAGGGCATTTACGCCGGTGCGCCGCATTGTCTGAGTCATTGAAGCCAAGTACTCTACATCTACATTTTCTTCTCAGTTCTCAGTTCCTCATCTTTCACACTCCTCCAATCCACTCTACGCTTCAGGCGCAGGTCAGTCGAAGTCGTTTCTCTTTCTTTCTGCGACCAGCCACAACAGTAGCGTTTTGCCTTGTGCTTTCCTTGGCTGAATGATATGGTGTCTATGGTGTCTTTTAACATCTTCTTATTTATCTTCTGCTTCTTAGCCCTTTTGCCCTGTGAAGAGTAAGTCTTTTCTCTCTCTTCTCTCTTCCTCACCTTGGACTTCACCTTGTTTTGTAACCACACCAGTAACCACACCAGAGAAGAAGGAGAAGGAGCTGAGTATCACAGTCATTTTATGGCTGCTTATTTGCTTTTTATATTTTTGCTTGCTGCCCTGACATCCACTTCAATACCTGATACTGAATGAAAAAACTTCTTCAATTCCTCTGTTCTTCAGAGTGGTAAGGGGTAAGGGGTTGAATAATTGTGTGTGTCAATGAAAAAAAACAAAAAAAAAAAATTACACTACTTTACAAAAAACCAATTGATGTCATTTTAAGTTGCATTCTTTAAGAAGTGAGTTCCTTGTTTATTCATTGAATTCCAATTTAAAAAATACTAAATTCTCTCTAAAAACCCATTTACACATTGGGGGGTTGAATAATTTTGAACACAACTCTATCTCTCTGTCTGTCTGTCTGTCTATCTATCTCTCTATCTCTCTATCTATCTATCTATCTATCTATCTATCTATCTATCTATCTCTCTGTCTGTCTGTCTATCTATCTCTCTATCTCTCTATCTATCTATCTCTCTGTCTGTCTGTCTATCTATCTATCTATCTATCTATCTATCTATCTATCTATCTATCTATCTCTCTGTCTGTCTATCTATCTATCTCTCTATATATATCTATCTATCTATCTATCTATCTATCTATCTATCTATCTATCTATCTATCTATCTATCTATCTATCTATCTCTCTGTCTGTCTGTCTGTCTATCTATCTCTCTATCTCTCTATCTATCTATTTATCTCTCTGTCTGTCTATCTATCTATCTATCTATCTATCTATCTATCTATCTATCTATCTATCTATCTATCTATCTATCTATCTATCTATCTATCTATCTATCTATCTCTCTCTGTCTGTCTATCTATCTATCTATCTATCATATATCTGTCTGTCTGTCTGTCTGTCCATCATTCATTTGTCTATCGTTTGTTTGTTCTGTCTATCATTTGTTCTTTGTTCTATCATACATTTGTTATATCTATTGTTCGCTCCTTCATTGATTTGGTCGTTTGTTTATCTATCGTTCATTTGTTTGTTCCTTTGCTTGTTCTTTCTATCATTCATTTGTACATTCCTTCATTTATTTATTCATTCGTTTGTACTATTTACCGGTCGTTCTATCGTTCGTTTGCTCTAACGGTCGTTCTATCGCTCGTTCGCTCTAACAGTCGTTCTTTCGTTCGTTCGCTCTAATGGTCGTTTTATCGTTCGTTCGCTCTAACGGTCATTCTATCGTTCCTGCATTCACTCTATCATTCTAGGCCAAGAAACCCTCAAACTTTAAGATTTTAAAATTAGCCAAACTTTGCCTTTTTAGTTAAAAATCACATTTGTATGAATTCAAATGTATTTGAATTGCACACAACTCTAGTGTTTGCTTGATGCCTCGAGGAATTTCCAAGAATACCTGATGGTACATTGTAGGATTTTAATAGCGTGACCAGTGGAAGTTCATGGGCGGGAAATGACAGGACGAGGAGAAGGGAAAGTGATTTTGTAAGAATGCAGAATTTTTTTTACTTAAAATAGAAAACAAAGCTTGTCCAAACTGATATCTCAGTTCTTAATGGAACGCTAACATTGTAAAGTTATTGAACTAGGCAATTATCATTTTCGAGACAGTGAGGAGAGCACAATCCTGAACACTCCTTTATTCTGTCTGTTGCAGGAGATTGCAGCCTACTTGATAACATTTGAAAAACATGAAGAGTGGCTGACAACGTCGCCCAAAACCAGGTAAGATGACATGCATGGCGACATTTTATTGTTTCGTATGTACAGTACAGTGTTACCTGAAAAGCAGGAAGGTACACTTCAGTACAGCTGCCAGCTTCCTGCACATTCTGCGGGTATGTGCAGACAGATAATGGAATATTAATGACTATTTATAATGCAAGATGTGGCCAGGTCTATTAGCTTAATGCTGTCTTTGCTCACCAATGCCATTAATGTGGGTGGTAATGTGGTGAGATGGTTGAACATCACCCTACGGTGATAAGGGCTCAGCACGGAATTTACAGTGTTACTTGATTTACGGAGCAGCGATAATGAAAAAGCTTTTTACTTTTAATGCCAGTTTCTATATCTATCCAGAGAGATAACAGCTGTGATATGATGATGAATGCAAATTAAGATAATATACGGTTATATATGTAGCACACGTCAAGAGCGACCAAATGGCACATAGATTAATTCTAAACTTTGACGTTCTAAATGTTTTCAGTGCAGTTTATTTCTATAGAAGGCTATGCAATTAAATTCAATCATGACTAAAGGAACTTGTGAGTAAAGATGAAAATATCCAGTGGTGTCAAAAAGAGCAATTTTGCATGCTTATCTGCAGCGGTGCAGAAAGATAAGTTTGGATTTATTCAAAAAACTGTGGAAGGAGTAAGGGTTCGTACGGGAGGCGAATCAAGGGAAAGGGAAAATGTGGGCTGACAAATCACCACGGGGTTTCGGGTTCAAGAGCTGTTTACATGGACAGAGGTTACCTGGCCAGCATCTGGACCTGTCATTCACTGAACGTGTGCGCACACATTTGTAAGTACAGCGGGCAGAAGAAGCAAATAAGAGCCGCTTTACTGAGCCACACAGCCGAAAAAACAACCTCGTTTTCTTGTGTAACGGTATTTAGTGATTCAGCTCTGACATCAGATAGCAAATGACTCATAAGATGCTTTTTGATTTGTTTATGTTTTTACGTAGGCACACAGACACACACACAGTGCCCCCAAAATATATTTTAGGAATTAAGCCGCACACAAAAATGTCTGAGTGTCATTGCATTAGATAACAAAATATCAAGCGTCATTTATTTTGAAGAAAGAAGCACACGCATACTTTTCAAGAAGAACAAAGAGTTTTTTTATACACTCAGAAAATGCATTTTGATGTGGATATTTTACGCGTTCCCACCACTCCAATGCATGTGAGTTTCTGAATGGCTCACGATGCAAATCACACATATTACAGAGATTCTGTTCACTCAAACATTTCCATCTTACTGTAATTGAAAATGCAACGACATTTAGATGTTTTTAAGAGTTTAGATACCTTTTAGGGCCTCTGTGTCAACAACACAAGGTTTTAAATAGATAAAAGAGATTGCACAATAAGTTAAAAGCATGTTACTTGAATGCTAAATTTATATACACTGCTGTTCAAAAGTCAGAAAGATTTTTAAAAAATGTCTTATGCTCAAATATGCTCAAACAATACTATAAAAACAGTAATGGGGTGAAATATTATTACAATATAAAAAAACTATTTTCTATTTGAATATGTTTTAAAATATAATTTATTCCTGTGATCAAAGCTGAATTTTCTGCATCATTACTCCAGTCTTCAGTGTCACATGATCCTTCAGAAATCAACCTGATATGCTGATTTGCAGCTCAACAAAAATTTCTGATTATTATCAATGTTTAAAAATGTTGTGCTGCTTAATATTTTTGTGAACATTTTTCAAGATCAATGAATAGAAATCTGCATTTATGTATAATCTTTCCTGTTACTTCTGATCAATTTAATGTCTTAACTTTTGAACGGTAATGTATCTTTAAAAAAGTGAACAGTCGCTTTTAGAGAGAATCTGTGTGCCCCCATTATGTGGGTCACAAGAGAAAAGTGCGTCCAAATTAGAGCTTAACAATGAAGCGTTAATGATATGATCGCAGTGTGTGACGGCACCAGGACACAGAGCAGCAGGGAAGAGACTGTCGGGCAACTGTCCTCCACACACAAACAAACATGTAAACACAAGTGTTCCCACTGAGTCTCACACACACACACACACACAACCCCTTGCCGCCCCCGGCCTGCCTTTACATAATGGCACTGATTTCAGTCTGCAATTTGCCATGGCTGTTTAGTGCAGCGAGTGCTTTCCTGCTCTTAATGAAGCCTGTGTGACTCCAGGCTGTCTTCAGGGGTCACAACCAGTGTGAGTTCACACTGCAAGCGACGACTGGAGATACACTCGTAAATGCTTACACACACACACACACACACACATTCATCTCGTAATATAATTAAAGTAATGAAAGAACTGCTATGATTGTGTCGTCGTATTAATTTGAAGTTAAGAGTGCTTGTGTCTCAGTTGTGACTCTTTATGAAACGATAAGTTGGGTAATTCACTCAGGATATTAATTTGTTTTATTGCACCAATAAAACTTTTAAGGCCAGCTTTGATGTATTTTTGTTGTTATTTGCTGATATTTGGACACACATATGTTGCTCTGTTGTGCATTGTGTGATTTGGCTCACACAAATCCTCTGAATTTGTATTCATAAATGTGTCCTGGCATATGCATAAGTGTGCATGTTAACCTTTATATGCCTTGGCACTGCCACCACTCTGTGTGTGTGTGTGTGTGTGTGCCCACTTTCCATTTAAAGATGCTTGAAGCATCAATGAACGTCTGCGGCAGCCTCAGTGTTTCCTCAGTGTTCATTCTGGGTTTGAGGTTACCGGCACTCCAGGGCCTTCAGACAATACAGTTTTTTTCCAAATATTTCTGACTTTTTATTATAAGAAATATTTATTAAAAGAATTATTATTTAGAATTATACTAATCGTTGTAAGAATTATAATAATGGTATACAAATTATTTCTGAGAATCATTATTATAAGAATAATTGGTTCACTCTGCTGGCCATAATTAATTCAATAAATAAATAAATTTATTAATTTATTAAATAAATCGCAGTACTTTGTAGTATTCGATGTCGTTAACATTTTAAACAGCATCCAAAAATATAATATTAAACATTTATTAACATGATATATATGTTATACATGTTAATAAATGTTTAATATTATATTTTATATATATATATTAATAATGTTAATAAATGTTTAATATTATATTTTTGGATGCTGTATATATATATATATATATATATATATATATATATATATAGATATCAACAATATTAACATTATGAAACTTTTATAAAACAATATTTATATATATATATATATATATATATATATATATATATATATATATATATATATATATATATATTAATAATGTTAATAAATGTTTAATATTATATTTTTGGATGCTGTGTGTATATATATATATATATATATATACATATATATATATATATATCATGTATTCTACTACTAAAATTATGAAAGTAATACTAATGATTGATCAAATTAAATATAAGATAATATTTATATAATTTATTATCGAAATGTAATTATATAAATAATTGTAATATTAATAAAAAAATATAGTAACAGTAACATAATTATTGTATAAGATTTTAATAAAGTTTTTGTGATCTCATATTAATTGAGAGACTAAATGGAAAATTTGCTTTTTAATTTGTCATATGGCAGGACCATAAAAGGGATAGTTCACCCAAAAACTCACCCTCAAGTTGTTCCAAACCTGTATGAGCTTCATTCTTCTGTTGAACACAAAAGAAGATGTTTTAAAGAATGTCAGTAACTAAACAGTTGATGGACCCCATTGACTTCTATAGTATTTTTTCCCCCCTGCTATGAAAATGATTGTGTGCCGTCAGCTGTCTGGTCACCAACATTCTTTACAAATCTCCTTTTGTGTTCAACAGAAGAATGAAACTCATACAGGTTTGGAACAATTTGAGGGTGAGTTAGTAATGAAAACATTTTCATTTTTGAGTGAACTAGCCCTTTAAAATGGACTATGATCTTTTTATGTGAAGTAAAATGACATAAGATATTCAGTCTTATTAAAAGAGGAATTTTGCAAAAGTGAGTGAAGTTTAGGCTAAAACAAGAAAAAAAAAAAAAAAAAAGATTTGCCATTGGGATAAATATGGGTATTTAATTCAAAAGGGGTTAGGATTTTTTTTCTTGTCTTAAGCATGAATATTGTCTCCCCTAGTCTCCTCCAGTCTCTCTCTAAAGAACAGAACAGAAAGGGCCCTTTCCCATCAAAACAATGACGTCTGAGGAATACCAATGCATGCCCGCTGCCGTTTTGTCAAAGTTTAATTTGGCTGATCTGCTTTGTGTCATGTGTCTCTTCTCTCTTCTGCAAGGGGAGTGCATCTGAGGTCGTAATTAAACACCACACGCTCATTCAAGTGCAAATGCACCCAGGGCTCTTTGAAACCGAAGCGACGGAGGATAGAACAAGGAGAAAATTGATAAACAGGGGGAAAAGAAAGCAGGGAGGACGCAGAGGAGAAAGTGTCCGTCCGTCTTCGGCAGTCCGTGTTTCCTGCTCGAGTTGTAGTGGACTTTGTAGGCCAGTGAACCGAGAAGATCCGTCTGTATCGTGGTGAATTTTAAGCAGAACTAGAATAGAAACCGCTTGTGCCGAACGGACCTTCGCTCGTAAAATCTCCCCAGTTGTTCTTAAAGGTACGTAATCGACCAATTAAAGCGCTAATGATGCATATCAGTTCATCATCGGAGTTGACAAACATGAAAGTCGAGTTAATTGATCCATAACAGAAGTTTGATTGGGCAGAGGGACACACAAACACGGCACTCACAAATACACACACATATATTGTGAGTCAGCATGTGTTTTATCTGACTTTCGGCCAGGAGAGAGATAGAGAGAGAGAGAGATTGATCTGCTCTCTCCCTGTGATGTACACACCTACTGGCAGTTCCAGACACAAACAGAATACATTCAATATACCGACACACTGTACACGACTGTGATGATTGTCTAAAGAGTGCTTTACACTTCATCTTCTGCTTTGTTTTTATCACACGTGTCCACTGGTGCAAAGTCAGATGAGCTGAGGGGATGTTTTCAATTCATTCTCTATGGGAGCCGAGCAGCAGGGATTGTCAGTGTCGGCGAGCGAGCGATGAGAGTGTCAGAAAGTTAGGAAAATTTTAACTTCACTCCAGTGAGAGCTGAAAAACGGCCTGCTTTGTGATAAAAGTGTAGCTTCAGAGCTTAAATCACATTGTTAATAGCGGCGTAACGGTGCATGTATCCGTCTCGAACCGTCAGTCGGTCCCAGGCGATCCTCACTCCGGTCCAGAAGGGGGCGCACGCGGTAATACAACGCTGTTTGCTAACCGCAGGAAAAAGCGTCGAATACGAAGACTAGAGCTGTGTCTGAAACCGCCCACTCGTTCACTCATTCACTAACCCCTATATAGTGCACGGCAGTTGAGCGCACTATATCAGCAAAGAGTGAACGAAAATGAGTGAGCGAATTCGGACGCTGACGTTAATAGCACGCGCCAGACAATTTCTTCATTAACATTTCCCATGCCCGTCTGTAATATGTCCTGTAGCTTCATGAATTGTATATCACTGTTTATTTGTCATGTTTATTGAGAATAAAGAGAGAATAAAAACACCTGTGTCATGCTAGTTAGTAATTTTATATTTTAAAATAACAGAACAAAAACACTACTCTGTCACATTTGTTTATAAACAATATCATAGTAAAGAAATACAATACAAACAACAGTATACAATGTACAACAGTTTATTAGAAAAATCGACCAAATGATCATATGATAATAAGCATATATATTATGATATAAACCTGTATCATTTCGCTTCAAAACATCTTTACAAAGATCTTCTAATTCATAAAAAATTACACTTACAATTGTAGAAGTTGCCGCTTCCCGTATTTATTTTTCTTTCGCGCTCGGTCGTCTCATCGCGTTGGATTTGGGGTAACGGCGCTTTAACGAGCGTACATCGGATGTACACTCAAAATCAGAGAGCATTGTGGGTAAAAGTAGTGAACGAATATAGGGAAGGAAGTCGTTCACTGAGAATTCGGAGAGCACTACAAAATGACCGACACTCGATATAGTGCACTATATAGTGGATAGGGAGCGGTTTCGGACACAGCTTAGATGATCTAGATAGGCATGTAATCTCTCAAGAAAAACATAGCTTGAGAATAATATCTCACGTAGAATTACATTTACCTCAAGTCATTCAGTGTCCACAGCATGTTAGTTCACTAGAGAAATGAAGCGTTTCACTAAATAAATGCATCATATTAGCTTATATATTCATTATATTCACTTTGCCTGTTAGTAATGTCTTAATTATTTAATATACAGCACTGTGCAAAAGTCTAATGCCACCTCCAGCTTTGTTGTTTTAGCAATGTTTTAATGACCATGCATATTTATTTTTCAGTCTCTTTATTACGATACAATTCAGTATCAAGAGAGCCGGGTTCCTGCTGTTGCTCAAGTGTAAGGGGAGGTCACTTGCCACTTTAGTCCATAAAAGCATTTTTTAATACTGCATACAAATTGACTGTATTTTCTGGTTATGTTCTAATAGACCGAAATAATTAAAAATGGTCGTTAAATCATTGCTAAAACAACGTTTGCACAGTACTGAATGTTTAAATAAATGTGTCATGAACTAGTTATGACAGTATTGGAATTGAATTGGAGTAATAATTTTATAATTACACTTAAACGTTAATGCGAAACCTGCCTTATGTGCATTTTTTTTCAAGTGTTGATTATTATATCTAAAAATAAACTGAATTTAATAGTTTGGGACCTGTTATTATAATGCGTTCTGAAATGCAAATCATAATGCAATTCAAGTGTGAGTTGCATTCTCAGTGTTGCCACAAGGGGCGCTTGTCACAATTATTTACTTGTGTAGAGCGTGTTTCTGACCTGACACTGCATCTACATTCATTAAACACAGTATTATCCAAAGCAACTTACATTGCATTAACCCTATAAAGCCTGCTGTATCATATTTGATGAGACGAACATTAACTGGACTGAAGCAATTTAGGTTTACTTGATTATCTATCTATCTATCTATCTATATATATAATATATATAAGAAAAATCTTGTTAAAATATGAGTGTCAGTTATGATGCATCAGGGAATAAGGAATGAATCTCTCAGAGCTTTGATCATGAAACTAAGCATGTCTTACGACATTCTATGGAGATATAGAGTGACAGCTGATATTGCTGTACTGTTAGAAAGATTTACATTATAAGCTATCAGCATTTTATCTTGCTTTTCGGTTATATAAATATCAGCTATTTCACCAAAGTTTTTTTCCTCATGTATATATGAGCTGCATATTGTCCTATATCATAATATATCAGCAATAAAAGCTGATGCATCAAATATGATATTCCACGAAAAACATGCAAACTTTTTTTTATAGATTTTTATCTAAATGTTCCATTTCAAATCGTGCATTTCCTCGGAATGGAACCCATGACCTTGAAGCACACAGTGCTGTTTGAGCTCTAGGAATGCTTTAGTTTGTCAGACACCAAACTGAGAATTTCTCAGACCTGTAGCCTTGTGGTTAGTGCATAACTGTTACATGGTTGAGCTTTAGAGCTCATGCAGACAGCATGAGTTTGAATCAGGCCTGGATCTGGACTGCGCTGCATGATTTTCGGTGAGTTATTGATGATGATTATCAGGGATTATCTGTGATAGACGTGGAGATGCTTTTACTTGAAATGCACAAACACGACACAATGTCTTGACATGTAATGAAATCATTTTGATATGGTCCGGTTATTTTCATCATCACACATCTACCGAATAACGAAGCTCTCCCACACGCACATCAGTTTCTCTTTGATGCCCACCTCTTGTTTGAGCGTCTTCCCATAATCCCGAATGAGCAGTTTGTCGGACATGCCTTTTATTAAAACACCAAAATAACAGCAGTGAGCTTTGAAGGTTTCATCGAACATAGCGCTCTATTCCTCCAGGAAATAAACCACCACTTTTCACTCAGCAAACAGTAAGTGTGTGTGTGTGTGTGTGTGTGTGTGTGGAGATGTAAGCAGTGTGTATCGCGTGCCTGCCATAATGAATTGTGCGATGGGCCGTCTCTCAGACGGTACGTCAGCTCCTCTGGCTCTTCCCGCTAGTGCTGCATGTGTTGGCGCTGCAGCGGCAGACAGACTCTCTGCTCTGCACTAATGCTTTCTGGCAAGACGCTGGGCATTTATTAATGCAGGAAAAGAAATTGTGTGTGTGTGTGTGTGTGTGTGTGTTTGCATTAGTATTGTCACGTTCAGTAGTTATATCAGTAATAATTCCTGGTTCTTTATACCAATTTTAATTCCTTAAACTTGTTTATTTCACAAAAATGAAAGATTTATTTTAATTGCTTAATTTAATATTTTTAGGGGATTTTATTTTCATTTCCTTTTTTCATCATTTAGCAGACGCTTTTATCCAAAGCGACACACAAGGGGAGCAATTAGGGGTTAGGTGTCATGGTATCGAAGGTGCAGAGAGTGCTGTTTATTCACGATCCCCACTTTCAATTCCTGCCGGCGTGGGAATCGAACCAGCAACCTTTAGATTACAAGCCCGACTCCCTCACCACTAGGCCACGACTACCCTTTTATGCTACTAAAACGCTTAACAGATTTATTCTCTGTTTTCTGAAGACAAACGGACTGTGTTCGCATTAACAACCTGCCAAGATGAGCATTTTCATCATGAAGTGCATGCGAACATCTATGCATGAGCGCACAGAGCATGTGAGAATACAAAAGCAGCCGTCAGTCAGAACCAGTAGAGTCGGTGCTGGGCACTACTGATGATGTAAAAAGATTGACATCATTACTTACCGGACATCCCTAGTGTGCATGTGTGTGTGTGTGCGTGAATGTTTATTTTTGAGTGCTTTTGTATGCTTGTCTTTTTTTTTACATTTTGTTTGCGTGCATGTATGCGTGCTTTTGTGCATGCATGCTATTATGTACTGTGTGTTCTTTTATATACTTTTGTGCATGTGTTTTTTTTTTGTGCAATTGTGTGTGTGTGTGTGTGTGAACTTGTATTCCTTACATTGTGGGGACCAAAACCAGTAAATCTTGACATTGTGGGGACCTTTTGTTGGTCCCCACAAGGAAACAAGCTTATAAATCCTACAGAATTATCTTTTTTGAAAATCTAAAATAGCAGAACATTTTCTGTGAGGGTTAAGTTTAGGTTTAGGGGTAGTGTAGGGGGACAGAATGTACAGTTTGTACAGTATAAAAACCATTACGCCTATGGAAAGTCCCCACAAAACACAAAAACACAACTGTGTGTGTGTGTGTGTGTGTGTGTATTTCTCCATTTACAATATTACTGTGGTCCTCTTGCACTTTGTGAGTGAAGTCTTAGATATGAGTTAGGTGTCACAGATATGAGTTAGGTGTGTGTGTGTGTGTGTGTGTGTGTGTGTGTGTGTGTGTGTGTATTGGGAGGGTGGGAGGGTGGTGGTGGGCCTGAGTGAATCCGAGAGGTAGTTGAGCAAGATGAAACGAGAGGGGTCTGGGAAGTGGCAACATGTCAATATGAAATAGAGAGAGAGAGAAAAAGACAGGAGCCGGAGGAGAGCAGCGAGAGATGATGGATGAGAGACGCCGTGTAGGACGCACTGAACCATACGGGAAGAGCAGAGGAAGAAATCTGACGGAATTGGAAAAGAGAAAACACAGCGAGCAGAAGATATGTGAGGGATGAGCACACGCTGACGAGAGCGGCGATACGTCCGTGTGGTCCGGGAACACGCTATTGACCATCAAGCGGAACAGCAAGAGATTCCCGTCTCTATAAAACATACAACACACGAAACTCAACACAGTCGAAGTTGAGCGCGTTGGGTTGGCGTGTGGTTGGTCATATTATATCTTTTGATTTGAGTGCCGGGTGACCTGATTCTGTCGGCCCCGAGCTCATGAATAATCCAAAACAAACCATCATAAACAAACACATTAATGCATTCTGCCATACGCAGTACACAGCCTTGGATGTGTCTGTCATCAGAGCTTGTGTTGTGTTTGGCACACTGAGAGTCATAGATCAGATTGGTCAAATTTTGAAATATTTTTTTCCACATCTTTTAGGCATTTTTTTCCCTCTTGAAGTACTGAACATGCACAAAAATGGGCTCGAAATACAAAAGTGGGAGAATGCAAACACTTCTAGTACCATTTTGTACGTGTTCATGGAATGCAATTTAAAATGCAACACAATTATTTGGCCTCAAGGGGCGCTGTCGATAGCTTTAGCACGAATCATCCACGTTTAAGTTCGGTTATTAAGCACAACGGTTTGATCCGAATTTCCCTGTGCAGGTTAGATGTAGATAGTTAAAATGTGTCCGGCTTTCCACCGGAATATTAACACGTTTGGCTCAAGGCATGGTTTGGGTTTGTGAGGAAATAGCAGGCTGTTCGTGCATCGATGAAAAGCTAATAATTAAGTTTAATCATAAAAATGTACAATTAAGTTGCGTGTCATGTGATAACTGCAGCATGCAAATGTGCTGATAAAATGTTAATATAAAATCTCAGGAGGACATTCCAGTGTGTTTTCGGTCAAAGGGAGTTGGCTGACAAAAAAGACCTCGGTTTAATGCTTAAAGGTCAATTCAGTTTTCAGTCTTTCATTTTTCTGTTACTGTACAGTATGTTATTCGGTTGAAAGAAAATGACATTTGACGAGGCATTTGAAAGTAAATTCATTTAGAAATGTATTTTTTTTCTTACTTTTAAGCGTATAATTCCACTTATAGTTGGAAGTAACCATTGTAGTCATTAAATATTCACTTGGTTATTTCTAAAGCTCACTTGAATTTGTTCTAGATCATTAGACGTGACATTATGTTGCCTTGGAAGCTTTTGGAGGCGAATTCATACAAAAGTCATTGACTGACTGAGCAGCTGCCTTCGATTTCGGACACACAGCCTGTGAGTTAATACATTTCTGTGTGTGTGCGCGGATGTGTCAGATGGGAGAGCGAGAGGTAAAGCTCACGGGCAGATCACCCTGGTGGGGCTCGGTGTCTCCTGGTGATAAAGACCCAATTCAATTATTCAGCAACACTTGCAGAACAGACGTCAACTCACTGTCCATCCTTTAGGGATGAAGTGTGTGTCTGCCAGAGTGCATCTGCTCTGAAAAAAGCTGAATTTATGACTTAAATAGCATTGCTAATGAAATACCAGAGTGATTAGGATCTAATGGTAAACAGAAGCTTCTTTGAAATATTGAGCCTCAAATAGCAGGTATTCAGCATGCTTTTGGAGTTAAAACCAGACGCGACGCGATCATATTATATATATATATATATATATATGTGTGTGTATTATGTATATATGTAATTTATATTTATATTATTATATACTTATATTTATATTTATCTCATATTTATCTGTGTGAGTTTTTGTCCTAACCAGCCGCGACGGCGACATCCGACAAATCTATTTTAGAAACTTTCTATTTTTCTGCGACGTCGCAGCTGGAACAGCAACACCAAGTATGAAAATCTCAGGTACCGTTTATGTGCTTTATTTAATGTTAAAAATGTTTAATGTGCCTTTGAATATCATTTTGAGTGTATTTTATACTTAAAGCAACAATAGACAATTCACCTCAGATCTTCAAAAGAAATAAAAGGAAACAAGAACGTTCAAACTGTCAACTCATTGTGAACAGACAAGTGCATCTGTGACGAAGATTGTTCCAGTAATTCAGTATGTATTTTTTAATAATGTTAAAATGGTGTATTATTCATTCATTTGATTACGGACTTATCTATTTCATCGCGAGTGCCGGGTGCCGCGTTTCGTAGTCGCGCCGAGTCTTTTGTGGACAGACGGATTGTTTGTCGCTGTAATCTTATCGCGTCGCGTCTGGTTAGGATTTGCGAGACGGGTAACTGCAGCTTGGAGTAATGGGCGTGTCGAACGGTAGGGGGCGTGCCGAACGGTTTCTCATTGGTCACGAAATCTGCCTGTTCTCTTAAATCGCTATTGGCCTACAGAAAGCAATAAATCCAACATACTATACAACCAAATTCCATTCTTTTAATGTAAAAACATCGTCAATGATCTTGAGAATATTACATTTAAGTTTTTAAAAATTATTTTCTAAAGTGCCTTCAGAACTTATGCGTGGCGCGGAAGACTGAAGAGTTTAGGTCTTATACACACACAGGTTTGTGAGGACATTCCATAAGCGTAATGGTTGTTATACTGTACAAACTGTATCCCTACACTACTCCTACTCCTAAACCTACCCATCATAGAAAACATTCTGCATTGTTACATTTTTAATAAAACATTGTTTCCTCATAAATCACCGACCCACATCACACACACAAAATGCATCGTATTTTAGCTATCATAATATATATATCTATGATAAATATAGCATTAATCACATAGATAAACTTATAACTATCTATGACGATTCACACGCCACGTCTTACAGCCGCCAGGAATTTACGTAAATGTATAGTTACCGCTAATTGGCCAACACCAATAGTCCTTTCACCGATGAGAAACCGTTCGGCACGCCCATTACTCCACGCTGCAGTTACCCATACTAGGGATTTGCACGCCCGAGTGTGTTAGTTCTTAAAGGTGTAGTTCACCCGACAATTCAAAATTCACTCAAATGTCGTTCTAAACCGAATTTTAAAGATTGTTTTTTAATGCTTTTTTTTCCCCTCCTGTGCAATTCAATGGACTGTGAACGAAGCGTTCAAACAGGATTCAAAAAAAACGTAGAGGGAAAAACATCTGGAAGTTGTCGTTCACAAAAATAAAAAAGTTTCTCATTGGCACGTTTAGATTTTTTCAGTGAATTTGTCATTTCGGTTTACAACACTGTTTGATTTGTTGACAAACGATTCTATCCGGTTCATGAGTTCAACTCACTGACTCAGTGATTCAGTTGCAGTGGGTGACGACTCAGTGGAGGGGGAAATGATCAATGAATAACAACTTTTATATCGGGATATTGAGCACAAGTTGCATAGGCTGCGTCTGTAATGATTTTATGTTGCTTTTGCATCTTTGTTTCGAAGCTCGAAATCCTCAGTCCCCATTCATCGCAATCGCATTGACACGAAAGATCGACACAGTCGGCAGAACATCTCCTTTTGTGTTCCACGGATGAAAGAAAGTCACGCAGGTTTTTAAGCAGCGCGAAATGACGACAGAATGATAATTTTTGGGCGAACTATCCCCACAGCGCTCAGGGTGTGATTAAACGAGCTGTCCCAGTCTTCCCGAAAGCAGATTTTCCCAAGTGTGTGTGCTTTTAGGCGCTTCTGATAATGCAAAGGCTCAACAAGGAATGATGGAGAGTTTTGACTTCAATTAATTCTTCATCATTACATTAATTAATCTAAATCTATAGTTAATTAATTATGCAGTATATTTTTTTCTTGTGCATGTTTAAAAAGTCAAAAGGGTTGTTGGATGATGTTTTAAATTGGAAAATTAATATTCATAACTCCTAATGAAGTTTCTAGAATGACCCTCGATTCATGGCTTTACTGAGATTTAATTAACAATCCTGGCAGCCGACACCTTTGACAGAATGGGTGGCATAATCGAGTCGCTTGGAGTGACTTATTGTTCGAACACGATAAAACATACAAACATTAATATCTGGCGAACGCTGAGCTCTCTTAAGATCCTCAAAGACACAGACATCTCATAATGTGCCATTCACAAATTATCCTGGCAAACATTAGGAGTAAAACTGCTTAAGTGTGAAAATAATGTCATGCAAGACTGAGCAGTAATGAATATATTAGGACTCGGGCATCTGATCCAAGGTCAGAGGAAAATTTGCAGCAACATTTATAGACCGCGTAGAATTTTCAATAATTGCCGTCCTGTCATAAAAGTTTAACCCTCAAACCGTGATATTGATGCCAGACATCGACCGGCAGCTAAATTAATCACTTTACTATAGAGTGGAAGATTTATTACAGATTTTTTCATTTATTTATGCACATTATTGTTTCATTTTCCAGTGTGGACTTGTTCATATATTTCTCAGTGTGTTTTCAGCATATTCTTGGTGGTTGCTAGGTGTCTCACGCAGATTGGGGTAATTTGTGGGTGCAAAAACTGTTAAATCATTGTGTATTTTTAGTCTCGAGTGCTCTCGGTGATGCTGTCCGTGGTCCTGAAATCCCACAGACTCCACAGACGCGTCGTCTCCAGACTGATTGAGTTATAATCACATCGGCACTTATCGTGCGCGAACTCTGCGTGACCTCGGCGTCCTCCACTGAGTGAAGCCCGACCCATCGCTGCAGTCAGTCACAGAGCTTCACCACCTCACGCTCGACCCTGAGTCAACACGGGCCAACAGAAGGGAGCGTTCTTCAGAAACAACTGGAAGTAAATGATAAACGCTCAAGAAGCTTTTATACAATCCACATTTTCTGATTGGTCACTATTAAATGTAGTTCTGTGACGCAAAATGCATCAGTACTCCAATCTTCAGGGTCACATGATCATTTAAACACCATGCTGATTCGCTGCTCAGCTATTAGTACTCAAATATTCATAACATTTCAAGTTGAAAGAAGTTTAATTTTATAAGACTGCAGGTTTATGTTTGTTTTTGTTCCGCTCTTCCGCGTCTCACAATTTTCGAATCCTTCATTCTGCGCCGCTGACAATAACGTAATAGTCCGAATTGATCTTCCGTACGACGTCACTTATGAATACATTCGACACTGCGCTACGACAAAAAGACGGCACTCTCCTGTAATCCTTGGCGTTCTCCAAGTTCAGAACGTTCTCTCTCCATGTTTCATGAATCAACGCCCGGGATCTCTCCGAATCAACCTTCTCCCGCCGGTCCCAGGCCTTTCCCGCTCCGTCGTCAGTTTTCTCAGATGGAGCTGGAGTCGACGGGCGCAGGGGTCTTTTCCTTCGCCACGCTGAGGGGCTTTTTAATTTAAGGTAATTAATAGCTGACCTCATTTGACGCGGCACTTTATGAGTCTTTGGCGACAGCCTGTGATTTTCTGTACTTCCCGCTGCTAGCGAGAACTCCTGCGATGTTGCTGGCACGACTGCGAACGAGCAGAAGAGGAAGATCGTACGCGGGGAAGGAGGCGATGGGAGAGGTTGTTGCCATGTGATCCGAGGGGGGAAAACACAGAAATGATCTGGTGCTTTCTAAAAGAGACGAGTGATTTCCCCAGTCTGCCGTTCTTCCTGCTCTGGTGGAGGCTGCATCCCTCCGTCTGTCTCCAGACTTGACTGTCAGGGGCATCCACTCCATTTAATCAAACACATTTTTGTGATTACATTCGCCTCCACATTCCAGAGAGAGTGAGGGAGAGATGGAAAGAGGAAGCGGAGAGAGTGTTGTGGATCTGTAAACCACCTAGTGCCATAGTGTCTGCTGACAAAGTAAATCACACACACATAAGAGACGAGTTGGGCAGCCCATTACGAAAGCACTTCCAACTCGTCTCTCTCTCTCTCTCTCTCTCTCTCTCTCTCTCTCTCTCGTTCACACACACAAAAAAAAATGAAAACTCCATTATTTACTCACCCTCATGTCTTTTTCTTCACAAAAAGGAGATATTTAAAGCAGACTGTACAAGCTGCTCTTTTCCTCACAATGAATGTGAATGGAGACCACAGTTCCTGAGTGTGATTTTCAGTCATTAACCATTTGTTTCTCACACAAAGTTATCATTTGATGTATTTTAGGGCTCTTATAACATGCATTTGGGAATACAACATGCGACAAACATCTTTATGAAAAGTGCTTATAAACCAGCCGTTGACAAATAAAATAAAAGCTTGATGCTTTAATGTTTGAAAATGAAGAAATTAGGACAGCCATAAATATTAGTATTGCAATTTTTATTGTAGTATTGTATTTTTTATTGTTATTAAAAGTTGTATTGTAAAATATAATAATAATAATTATTATTATTATTATATTGCTTTTCCCAATAGTAATATAATAATGTAAGTGATATAATATATAGCTTATTTTGTGTAATATTTCTCTTTACTAATAACAATCATAAAATTATTATTAAAAATTACTATTATAAAATTATTTTTATTAGTATCATACAGCTCTGGAAAAAATTAAGAGACCACTGCAAAATTATCAGTTTCTCTGGGTTTACCATTTATAGGTATCTGTTTGGGTAAAATTAACATTTTTGTTTTATTCTATAAACTACTGACAACATTTTTCCAAAATTCCAAATAAAAATATTGTAATTTAGAGCATTTATTTGCCAAAAGCAACAACTGGTCAAAATAACAAAAAATATGCAGTGTTGTCAGACCTCGAATAATGCAAAGAAAATAAGTTCATATTCATTTTTAAACAACACAATACTAATGTTTTAACTTAGGAAGAGTTCAGAAATCAATATTTGGTGGAATAACCCTGATTTTCAGTCACAGCTTTCATGCGTCTTGGCATGCTCTCCACCAGTCTTTCACATTGATGTTGGGTGACTTTATGCCACTCCTGGTGCAAAAATTCACACAGCTCGGATTTGTTTGATGGCTTGTGGCCATCCATCTTCCTCTTGATCACATTCCAGAGGTTTTCAATGGGGTTCAGGTCTGGAGATTAGGCTGGCCATGACAGGGTCTTGATCTGGTGGTCCTCCATCAACACCTTGATTGACCTGGCTGTGTGGCATGGGGCATTGTCCTGCTGAAAAAACCAGTCCTCAGAGTTGGGGAACATCGTCAGAGCAGAAGGAAGCAAGTTTTCTTCCAGGACAACCTTGTACGTGGTTTGATTCATGCGTCCTTCACAAAGACAAATCTGCCCGGATTGGACTGTAGAAGACTGGAGTAAGGTCATCTTCTCTGATGAGTCCAATTTTCAGCTTTGTCCAACACCTGGTCGTCTGATGGTTAGACGGAGGCCTGGAGAGGCCTACAAGCCACAGTGTCTCGCACCCACTGTGAAATTTGGTGGAGGATCGGTGATGATCTGGGGGTGCTTCAGCAAGGCTGGAATCGGGCAGATTTGTCTTTGTGAAGGACGCATGAATCAAACCACGTACAAGGTTGTCCTGGAAGAAAACTTGCTTCCTTCTGCTCTGACAATGTTCCCCAACTCTGAGGACTAAGAGCATGCCAAGACGCATGAAAGCTGTGATTGAAAATCAGGGTTATTCCACCAAATATTGATTTCTGAACTCTTCCTAAGTTAAAACATTAGTATTGTGTTGTTTAAAAATAAATATGAACTTATTTTCTTTGCATTATTCGAGGTCTGACAACACTGCATATTTTTTGTTATTTTGACCAGTTGTTGCTTTTGGCAAATAAATGCTCTAAATTACAATATTTTTATTTGGAATTTTGGAAAAATGTTGTCAGTAGTTTATAGAATAAAACAAAAATGTTAATTTTACCCAAACAGATACCTATAAATGGTAAACCCAGAGAAACTGACAATTTTGCGAGTGGTCTCTTAATTTTTTCCAGAGCTGTATAGTGATATTGATATATAATCGCACAACATTTGGCCAAATTGTGCTGTCCTTCAAACAAACACAGCAAACTTATAACCTTTTTTTTTTTAAATCTTAAATAGGATTTTTTTTTTTCCCTCTGAAGTTATCCAGTCCTAACTATATGCTGCCTTTTTTTTCTTCTTCTTCTTTTTTTTTTTGCCAATTTTGGAGCTTAATCGGCCATGATCCACTTTGCACTTTGTTTGAGCATAAAATGAAAACCGACTTTATCTTCTCATTCTGTGTCACGTGGAAGAAAGAAATTCAGGGTTGAAACAACATGAGGGTGAGTGAATGATGACATTTTTTTTTCTCTTTAAAGTGCCCTTATTATGCTTTTTTGAACTTTACCTTTGATGCAGTGTGTAATATAGCTGTATGTAAATGTAAAACGTCTGCAAAGGGAAGGACATAAGTATAAGCATCTACATAGACATTCAACAAATTTCCATAATGCCAGCCTCTGATCTTTATTGGCTGCTCACGAATGACATCATCTTTGACCCGCCCTCAAACACTACAGTTGTAGCCATGTGTCGAAGCTGTTTCCGGCGCTGCAAATCCACTTTCCATGTTCAAAAGGGCTGGCGTTGGAGTTGATATGGAAATACCGTTCATGTCACTATGTATCAAGTGCTGAGGAAGATCCAGATATAGGAGTAATGTGAGTTTCGTTGACCGACGTGAGCTGTAGGCGGTAGACCAATCACAACAGACCGGATCGTCTAACCAATCAGAGCAGAGTAGGCTCGAAAAGGAGGGGTTTAGAAAGACTGAATCAGACTCTTTGAGAAACGAGGTGTATATTATGAGAAGATTAAAGTTTTTTTTTTACCTCGGATGCATTTGAACCTATTGCAGGAGACCTCCAAAACTATATTGCGAACCTTTAAAATTGCTTAGGCTAAATCTTTAAGTCACTCGAAGTCTAAAGCTAAAATGTTAGTTTTTATGAGGCAGCCTTAAATTAGAGCATCACATCTCTTGCTACGGTTAATAGCGGTATAACAGGGAAACAACTGAAATCAATAGACAGGGAGGAGAAATTCAGCCTCCCTCTGACTGGCCCAGACAGAAATGTAAACGGCTCTATTTCCTGTCTCTCTATTCATAGAGGAATGAATAAGAGTCATGTCACAGTACAAAACCATAGAAATATAATAAGTGGAGCAGAATGGCACTTAGCATGAAGCAAGGGTCTCAGGAAGTGGGCAGCGATTAGTGGCCCATATGTTGCCTCTAAAAGTGTGTTCACACCAGCAGCAATTAAATTGCAAATCGTCAGTCTGATCACTTAGTAAAATAACAGCACACCTGTCACAGAAATTTAGCAATGTTTGTTCAGATCACTAACCCAAAGTATGAGCACATGTAGTTTAATAGTCATGAGATCCACTTATAATTCTGTTGCTCAGCACTAACCGAATATACAAGCAGATATTTGTATGCATACAGCAATTAAATTGTCACCGTTGTGCCGTACCGATGGTTGCTAGCAGGTTTCCGACATGACCGTTGCGTCCGCTGTTCCGCACAGAATTTGAACGCTAATCATTTACAAATCAGCGCATAAGATGTGAAAAAAGTCAGCAGGTTCCGTCTGGGCCTCTCATTGATATTGAAACCCACTCGTTACCCATTTCTGTGATGTCTCATATCCTCCTCCCCTTCATCCCACTTTCTTTTCAATGATTTAAAGCGTTGGACTGCCGGGAGCGTGGAGACAGAGCACTGATGACGACAGCAGCGCTTTATTTATGCACACATGAAGCTCCGTTGGCCGTTAATTAGAAGAAGTAATTGGTAAGCACTACTAATGAACTGCAGCTAAGATGTGAGTGTCGAACCCATCAGAAAGATGATATTACATATGCAGAAGAAAGTGTTTCAAATCACTTGAGATGGACTGAATTCAAGGCCTTGATCGTATTAGGTTGAAAGGAGGTCAGGGATGGCGTCATCTGACAAACAGTTCCTGTTCTTTCTTTTAGTTGTGGGCGAGGGCAAAATAAAACACGTCCTTTCCCCTCTCTTGCTGTCTTTGTATGCATGCACGTGAGAACCGTGTGTGTGTGTGTGTTAGGCCTCCCCCTAAGGCTACCGCCCGCAGGCATCATTAAACATGATTTACAGTCTCTGATTTCATCCACTTCATGTCATTTAGATCAGCGTGATGCATGCTGAGAGGAGCTGGGCTGACCGGTCGCTTACTGTTTGTGTGTGTTGACAGTTTAAAGCAGTGTTGAGGGGTTTGGAAACGAGCTTGTATTACTAGCTGGTCTTGATTGTTCAAAGTCAACATGTTTACATTTCTGGTCTTATTCTACTCAGTCACAATTTGGTTTTTTTTGATACGATGTATGAGGCGCATTGTTTACCATGGTATACATTTACTAGAATGCTGTCAAAAATATGAATAAAGATAACAAATGATACATTATTTGAAAGCTCAAAGGGTTTGTTGTCAATCTAGTGTCTGTTTTATAATATAGATGGTCCAGAAAAAGTAATATTGTATTTTCTATCAAGAGTGCTAATGACAACACGCAAAATCCAAACGGGACTTCATACCTTTGTTATGAAATGGCAATATAGCAACCGCGAGATGAATCCAGTTCATCACACTTGGGTAAAATGTCAGTGATAAGCATCCATCGAAAAACATCCAACAGCAATTTTTGTCCCAAAAAAAATTAAATAATGATATATTGTCCATTGTTTAAAGGATTAGTTCACTTCAGAATTCAAATTTCCTCATAATTTCCTCACCCCCGTGTCATCCAAGATGTTTATGTCTTTCTTTCTTCAGGCGAAAAGAAAGAAAGACACTCCAGGATGTTTCTCCATATTGTGGACTTCAACAGGGTTCATCGGGTTGAAGGTCCAAATTGCAGTTTCAGTTGTGGTTTAAAAGTATATACATTTTTATTGTTATTTTTTGACCGATCGTTTCTCTATTATTCCTGGTCTGGGATCGTGTAGAGCCCTTTGAAGCTCCATTGAAACTGCAGTTTGGACCTTCAACCCATTGATCCCTGTTGAAGTCCATCAGACAGATTGACAGACAGATAGATAGATAGATAGATAGATAGATAGATAGATAGATAGATATAGATAGATAGATAGATAGATAGATAGATAGATAGATAGATAGATAGATAGAGAGATAGAGAGATAGATAGACAGACAGACAGACAGACAGACAGACAGATAGACAGTCAGATAGATAGATAGATAGATAGATAGATAGATAGATAGATAGATAGATAGATAGATAGATAGATAGATAGATAGATAGATAGACATATAGATAGATAGATAGATAGATAGATAGATAGATAGATAGATAGATAGATAGATAGATAGATAGATAGATAGATAGATAGATAGATAGATAGATAGATAGATAGATAGATAGATAGATAGATAGATATGGATGGATGGATGTACGGACGGACGGACGGACGGACGGACAGACAGACAGACAGACAGACAGTATGGATGGACGGACGGACGGACGGACAGACGGACGGACAGACAGACAGACAGACAGACAGACAGACAGACAGACAGACAGATAGATAGATAGATAGATAGATAGATAGATAGATAGATAGATGTTGGTGATGTTTCAGGTTTTGACAGAGACATGCACTTTTCATGATCCATCTATTCCAGATGGACACAAATTTGTCTAAATACATCATATTACTGAACTAAAACGCAGTTTCATGTTGAATTGAACCAAACATGTGGTTTTGTTTTATCCTTCTCCTGCCGTTGGAATATTATTGGTATTTTTCAGGTTTTTTCGGTTGCAGTTTATGCCTCTAAATGCCTACAACACTTTCAGGCCCTGAATTTGTGCACAATATCCTCTCTGGAAAGCGTACTTCTCATCCATACTGTGGTGTAATGCCTTGAGCGGCGTGTTGCAAACCCACTGTGGGTTCCGTTATCTCCACTAAGCTTCAGTTCTCGTCTGCATCTCTTCCCTTCTCAACTCCGTGAAACCCATGCACGTATCCACCCATCCCGGCCGGCAACTGCACAGACCCCATTATCCTCCTGCAGCAGATTTCAGCTCCAGAGCACATTAAATCTCCAGCAGGGATCAGGGTAAACAAATAAACAGGTAAATCGGCTTTTACCAAGTCTGCCGCTGAGAGCTCCCCGCGTGCTTTGATCACATCTTCCTCGTAATCTCTCTCCTCTACTCCGGCTTTGATTGCAGAGCAAGTCAGACTTTCGTGCGGGTGGGAGACAGCGATTATGCTGCTTCATTCTTAATAGCAGCGTCTGGAGAAGGCCTCGCGCTCGTATTGGTGGAGATGAGCATCAGTAAGCAGGTGGAACCCGCCTCCGTGATCATGGAAAAGTGAGGCGCCGCTCTGTGAAACCCTCGGGAGAGAGATGAATCATATCAGCACCGGTGTGTTTTAAAGGTGCTGACCGCTCGTCTGCCACAAACCGCCCTCAGCGAGAGTGTGTGTGAGACGAACGCAGAGAGAATGATTAGACTGCTGCTCACATTGAGGAGAGAAGGGCATCGGGGAGGAAAATGGAAAGGCTCGTTTTTACTTTTTCAGGCATTTTAAAATGACAGTTCACTCAAAAATTAATACTGTGTCTTAAGATATACAATATGCAAATGGATCTAGCTTAATTCCATTTGTCACTGCGGCACGAAATCTGTCAGTAAATGATAACGTGATGCATTTTCAGTTTCCACAAGGGGTGCTGTAACAACAATTACTGCAACTTTTGGTTACACTTTATTTTAAGATTTTTTTGTTACAGTGCAATTATACATTTAAGTCCTGAGTTATATTAAGTAACTACATAATACGTATGTACTTAATATAGGTTATGATTAGTTTAGTTGCATGTAATTAGGCATAATTTATAGTCATTACTATAGGAACTGCATGTAACATATGTAACAATGACATTTGATGGATGGATGGATGGATGGATAGATGGATGGATGGATGGATGGATGGAGAGAGAGGGATGAATGGATGGAGAGAGAGGGATGGATGGATGGAGAGAGAGGGATGAATGGATGGAGAGAGAGGGATAGATGAGAGAGAGGGTTGGATGGAGAGAGATGGAGGGATGGATGGATGGAGAGAGAGGGATGGATGGAGAGAGATGGAGGGATGGATGATGGATGGATGGAAAGAGATGGAGGGATGGATGATGGAGAGAGATGGAGGAATGAATGATGGGTGGATGGAGAGAGATGGAGGGATGGATAATGGGTGGATGGAGAGAGATGGGTGGATGGAGGGATGGATGATGGATGGCTGGAGAGAGATGGAGGGATGGATGATGGATGGATGGAAAGAGATGGAGGGGTGGATGATGGGTGGATGGAGAGAGATGGAGGGGTGGATGATGGATGGATGGAGAGAGATGGTGAGATGGATGATGGGTGGAAGGAGAGAGATGGAGAGGTGGATGATGAATGGATGGAGAGAGATTGTGGGATGGATGATTCGTGGATGGAGCGAGAGGGATGGATGGATGGATGGATGGAGAGAGATTGAGTGATGGATGATCGATGGATGGAGAGAGAGGGATGGGTGGATGCATTTATGGATGGAGAAAGAGGGATGGATGGATGGGGAGAGATGGAGGGATGGATGATGGGTGGATGGAGCGAGATGGATGGATGGATGGAGAGAGATTGAGGGATGGTTGATGGATGGATGGCGAGAGAGGGATGGGTGGATGGATTTATGGATGGAGAAAGAGGGATGGATGGATGGGGAGAGATGCAGGGATGGATGATGGGTGGATGGCGAGAGAGGGATGGGTGGATGGAGAAAGAGGGATGGATGGATGGGGAGAGATGGAGGGATAGATGATGGAGGGATGGAGAGAGGGGTGGAAGGATGGGTGGATGGAGAGAGAAAGTGATGGATGAATAGAATAACATGACATTTCCCTGAATGCATTGCCTATGTTGAATTGAATTTTCTTTGAATTGCTATTAAATAACTTCCTGTTCCTGATTTCCCAGTTCTGGAGCCAGTTTTAATTTTTGAATGTCTTACTGCACTATTTTACATTTTTTTCTTGTTTGAACTTGTTTGTAACTTGTTTGAAACTGCAGTAAGAAAAATATACATGCGTATTAAAAAACAAAAATGAGATTTTCTGAAATCAAGTGTCAATAACTTATGCAGTTTTGCTTCACAAGTAGCTCCATCTTTCTTTAAGGAACTTTAGATAGAAAACCAATTAAGAAGTGATTTTTTTTTTTTGTATGTATTTGGTGTACCTACCTGACAGTAACACTAGTTTAATGGGACACTCTATCGCCCCCTTGAGTACTGGAGTTGATTACGCCCACAGTAAAGCAAAAAACAACGTGTAAAACTGGCAGCACTTGAACGGCTTTAAGCCAGAGAACAGAGGAAGTGTGTTTGTGTTCTCTACGGGCCTCTCTGCAGGAGGGTATGATGGGATCATATGGTCGCTCTCTCTCTCGTCTGCTGTCTCAGCACACATGCTGCTGCGGGCGACCCCACGCTGGGTCGCACACTCTCACAGCGGCTGCGGTTGCGCTCGCAGCTGCAGCCTTCCTGCTCCCAGGGTGCCTTGCAGCGGCGGAGCTCCAGTTTTGTCATTCTTTGTCTTCGGTCATCACCCCAAAGACACCAGCTCGACGACTTCTCCTTCAAAAACCAAAAGAAATAAGCAAAAAGAAGAGCGGCCTCTAGCCAGGAATTGTTAACGATGTTTGACAAGCAGACACATTCCCACATGTGCACAGCTGTGCACTCCAGAACCACACACACACACACACACACACACACACACACAGTGTCCCACATCCCCTTCACCTGCTGCTCTGCTAGTCACACACTGCTCTCTCTGGAGCTGCCATCATGACTCCTGACTGCCAGAACCAGGAGAATGAGAGGAGATGAAGGCACGGGAGATAGGAAGGGCAGAAAAGAGAGTATGAAGGAACAAAATAAGAAAATCTCACTACATTGTTTTTAAAATCTTATTTATACATTGATGATTTTTTTTTTTCATCATTTTTTCTATCTAACCCTTAGAATAAAATTGGCACATTTTCTCTTTGGCCTTAAAGACAGTTCTAGTATTTATTTATTTATTTTTTGGCATGAAAACCAGTGTGTTTCTTGTACTTTTTCATGAACAGTTTCAACCCTTTCTCTGACCTTTACGATAATTTATTTATTTATGTATTTATTATATATTTATTTTGCAGCTTTGCCTTTTACGAAACACCCCGTTCCCATGTGAAATCAACATCTTTGCTCTGCTAAGATTTTTGCTGCTTGGTTTCAATGCATACTCTTTTTGGACATTGATTCCTCACGACATTGTCCCTTTTAAAGACTTTGCTTCTGTTATGATTGTTTAACCTTTTTGCATGTGAAATAATGAGTAACAGTGCTGCTGAATAGATATTGACATGCTTTAATACTCTAGCAATCAAAAGTTTGGGGTCTGGAAGATTTTGTAATGTTTTGAAATTTCTTACGCTCAGCAAGGCTGCATTTATGTGATCAAAAATACAGTAAAAACAGTAATACAGTGACATTAATTGATTCCTGTGTGAATTTTCAGCACGTACTCCAGACTTCGGTGTCACATGATCCTTCAGAAATCATTCTGATTTGATGCTCAAGAAACATTTCTTTTTATTATCAATGATGAAAACATTGCTGCTTAATATTTTTGTGGAAACTTTTTAGGATTCTCAAATAGAAATTACAATGTTTATTTGAAATAGAATTATTTTGTGACATTGTAGATGTCTTTACTGTCAATTTTGATAATTATTATTATTATTTAAAATCTTGTTGACCCCAAACTTGCGAACCGAACTGTATGTTGATGTTCTTATTCCACTGTTATGATTTCAAGGTTTTTTCTAGTTTAGTTTCAAAAAAATGTCTGGGTGGTTCTTGTTCCAAGTTGCCTACATTTAGCCCAAAAGAGCAAAAACTCCTGTATTTTTTATGATATTAAGTGGAAAAGGGGACTCAAAAATCAGTGTGAGGAGAAGAAATCAGACGAGGCTTTAGTGAGCAGGAGATAGAGAGGGTGACTCCGCAGGTTAGAGGAGAGAAGATGAGCTCTCTCATTCAGTTCACGTCCAGCACATTTCATGCCCTCTGCTGAGCTGTTCGTCTCAGCCCGCTCCACCCTGCACACGCAGAGTTACGTACCGTACGCCATATGCTTCACATCCATCAACACAGCCAGCTGCAGGAGGGAGGAGGGGTCACTGTTGATCCAATGGGATGCACAACCTATGTGCATGTACTTAAAGGAGTACTTCACTTCAGATTTCAAATTTCCTGATAACTTACTCACCCCCATGTCATCCAAGATGTCTTTCTTTCTTCAGTCGCAAAGAAATTAAGGTTTTTGCGGAAACATTCCAGGATTTTTCTCCATATGTTAGACTTCACTGGGGTTCAACAGGCTGAAGGTTCAAATTGCAGCTCTCAAAGGGCTCTGCACGATCCCAGACGAGGAATAAGGGTCGATGGGTTATTTTCTAAATAAAAAAAAAATTATACCGTTTTTAACCACAAATCCTCGTCTTGCACTGCTCTGTGATGCGCCACACATTACGTAATCACGTTGGAAAGGTCACCCGTGACATAGGCGAAAGAGTGAAAAAAACTACATCTCATTTTCTCATTTTAGAAAATAACCCATCGTTTCTTTAGATAAGACCTTTATTCCTCGTCTGGGATCGTGTCGAATTTGGACCTTCAACCCATTGAATCCCAGTAAAGTCCATTATATGGACAGAAATCTTTGAATGTTTTCCTCATTTCTTTTCGCCTGAAGAAAGAAAGACATAAACATCTTGGATGACATGGGGGTGAGTAACTTATCAGGGAATTTTAATTCTGAAGTGAAACACTCCTTTGAAACATCTGCACTGAAACATCTGTAAATAAAGCTCTGCTAGACGGAGTACAATTCTAATTCCTCCTGTCAGTTTCTGCCTTCTGTTTACTAATCCAGCGCTCAGTTGAAATGTGTTGCGTTGTTTTCTACCTTGGATCATTGACTTCTCCTTGTATTATTCTCATTTTAATGCCGCTATGGATAAGGCATCTACTAAAAAGTAAAATAAGCTTTCTCTCCTAAATCACAATATAAAAGCTTCCTTTTTGACTGAAGGCACTAGTCTGAGAAAAAAAAAGCAATAGCCAGTACTGAATTTTGATGGTCTTTGTGGTTCTGTTTTATAGGTGATGTGTTTTTAATCCTCATTTGGAAGCTGCAAATGTACTTTATAGTTGAGACTAGCATTGAGCAATATGAAGGGGATGCTGGGACAGAGATTCAGTGTTTGGCTGCCCCCTGCAGTGAGCAAGAAGTATTGCTCAAGGGCACAACGAGTTTGACCTGAGGATTGGGAAATAAATAGTGAGCCTAAAGTGCCGGATGTGTCTTTCATAGATGACCAGACCAGTCTCTTCAACTTTCACAACCCCTCTTCCTTCTCTCTCTCTCTCTCTCTCTCTCTCTCTCTCTCTCTCCCTTTACATCTCTTGTGCTCCAATCGAAGTTTCGGCATAGCGAAAAGCCTCGAGGCTTGGCAGCTGTGGAGCTCATGTTAAACTTTATGTAGCTTGAAAGTGCTTTGCAAAGTGCATTCAAAGACTTGCTGTTTTATTCTGCAGCGATATCTTTATAGGACGTGACGTACCAGCAGCATGTGGCAGCGTTCAGAGATTTGAATTATTGCGCACAAAGCCGTGGCATTTTTCTTTCCTCCTTTAGGGTTGGGTTTATGTGTATATTTCCACCAACACACACCCGATATCACACAAACACAGATAGAATCGTGTTGAAATAATGTTTGTGGCTCCAGCGAACACTCGGGGTGGGGGAAGCGCTCGTCCTTATTGTTCCTCTCTGGGGACGAGGCACTTCTGTCATCCTCGGCGGCAACGTCTGCATCACTCTATCGATCAGCTCCACAAATCGGGGGGCAGAGAGCGAAAAAAGACAGAAGCTGAGGGATATGGAACGCCTGTAAAAAAGAGAGAGAAGCGGGGATGGTGAGACTTGTTTGTCTTGTTCAGAGATGAACTCGACTGTCGGTTGTCCTTGATTTACGCACACGGTGTCTCCAAACACAGCGGGCTGTTATCGCTAAAGCCGCCTTTAATTTCCACCAGCTCGCAGTACGATAAAGAAAAGTCATATGCATGTGTTCAAAATGATTAACCTGTACATGAGGTTTTGTGAACTTGGCCTGTTCTGAAAGCGATTGACAGAATGCGTTTCTTGCGCATGCAAGGTTGTAAAAGTGCAGAGGATATCAGTGCCGTCAGAGTTTGCACAAAATGCATTCAAAATCGGCGAGACGCAAGAGAACGGAGGAGAATGCAGGTGCCTCGAGACATGCTGTAAAGAGTTAAACATCTTTTAACTTCACATTCATTTTAAAAACGGATATGCTTGAAGTAGTTTGAGATCTGTACGATTTTGCAATATCTTTGTCTGCTCTTATTTCATCTCAAATTTAGTGGAAAATATTGTGATTTTTATATTGAATATATTTTAAAATGTAATTTATTCCTGTGATCAAAGCTGAATTAATTAGTCTTCATTGTCTCTCAGAAATCATTCTAATTCGCTGCTCAAGAATCATTTGGAAACGGTGCTGCTTAATTTTTTGTTTTGTGGAAACTGATCCTTTTTTTTTTTTTAGGATTTGATAAAGAGAAAGAACAGCATTTATTTGAAATAAAAATCTTTTGTAAGACTATAAATTTCTTTGCTTTTGCTTTTGAATAAAAGTGTCAATTTCTTCTTCAAAAACGAAAACATTCACCCCAAACTTTCGAACGATGGTGTGTGTTTTTATGTTCCACAGAGAAAGGAAATTCAGAAAAGTTTGTGAGTCAGTGATGACAGACGTTTGAGTTGAACTATCTCTTTACAGAACAGCACAATGTGAGTAGGAGATTCCTAAACTTTACTTCGTAAAGTAAAGATTATAAAGTTTATGAAGACCAAAAACTGAATTGGCTGAACTGGCAAAACACCCACAATGGAAATGATCTCCAGAAACAGAGAGTAGAAAAGGAGAAAGTTTTGGAAGCTGAAAGTTTGAGGCTGTACTTTTGGCTCTTAGTTCACGTGAAAACTGGCTGTTTCATTCTAAGTTGCAGAGAGAGGATGGAAAATCATTAATTGTGGAATTAATTGTGAAAATTGTGTGGTTGAAATAAGAAATATCAATGCCGTGCAGCCTTCCAGACACGTTTTGGCACGTAAAATTCCAGTAAATTCTAGGGCGGCATTCATCCGTGTCATCCACCCCGAAGCCCGGGGCGTACGGCAATCTCACCCTTTTTGGCCGGAAGAATCAGAGAATGAAAAACACACAGACAAAATAATATAAATTACAGCAGTTATGGTCTATATGTTTCAATTTAATGTGCTTGTAATGATAAATTATTTTAGTTACGCTGCCCAAAGAGGACTTGAGCAGTGTCGTGGTGGCCAGGACATTAGAACAATTGCTGCTGTCAGGGGAGGCTGAGGCCATTAGTCAATAAATTAAAGAGTAATTACAATGGTTTCTGCTTCTGTGACTCTATCTGCGAGACCTCACACAGGTGGAATAGAAATGTGCTCAGACAGAGAGAGAGAGATGTTTCTGAATCACATCCAGCTTCAATGGACGACAGCAGTGAAAGTTTGCAAGAAAGTTCCTTTCTCCTTCTCTCATTAACTCATTGAGATCCTGAGGAAAGGAAGATGGATCTCCACTAGAGATGTTCTCTGTGTTTTAGCTTCATTGAATTCACATTTACATATAGGCTCGTATAAAAGTCTTAAAGGTACAGCAGCGGAAACGGTTTAATTCTAAGGGTCAGAAAAAATTATAAAAGAGAAACATGACTTTAGATTGCAAAAAGTCGACTTAAAAATAATTCATGCAAAAGCGTAACGCCATCATTTACCATTCTCATATTGTTATAATAAATATGACCATTGTAATATGCTTATATATGTGTGTGTGTGTGTGTGTGTGTGTGTGTGTGTGTGTGTGTGTGTGTACACACTACAATTGATACAAACACAATTGTATCTATCATAACAAAATGGGAATGGTAAATGACGACAATATATATATATATATTACACAAAATATTAAGCAGCAAAAATATTTTCAACATTGATAATAACAAATGATTTCTGAAGAGACTGGTGTAATGATGATGAAAATTCAACTTTGCCATCATATTTCATTTTAAAATATATAATGTTTATATATATATATATAATTTGCATATGTAAGGCCCATAAATTGAATTCATATGCAGAAATCTGCTATTCATGGCCCGTACTGAACTTTTATCTCACAGTAGGACGTGAGTGCCAACCCTTCCCATCCAATAAAAGCCTCTGTCACTGACAGTAAGCATAATGGCTATACCTGAATCCACTCACCTGCAGCCGAGATAATCCCATCCGCAGGTAAAGGCACACTTGCGTTAGACAAATCCCTAGGTATTCTCACGCCCGGGATGTTCTGTGTGCACTCCAGTGCCTAATAATATATGACACCCCTACTGCTCTGCTTTATAATACTCAATCATAGAGCGCAAACATATTCCAACGGCAAACGTGCAAAGGGTTAGTGCGTACTGAGAATAACCAATCACATATGAAATCCGCAGAGAGAGAGAGAGAGAGAGAGAGGGCAAGAAGTCAGTAAACGAGAAGTAGATTGTGTTAAAGCTAGTGAAGCGATCTTAACACTTGGCTAGTTGTTAATCACAGACTACAGAATTTCTAGATTTTTGTTAAGTCTGGCTTCAAGTGATGTCCTCTCGCTTTATAAAGGAAATTTTCACTTTCTGTGTGAACAACAGGCGACTAACTTGATCTTTATTCATTTATTCAGAGAATCGGAAGTATTTACGCATCAATACTTATTTTCCGACTGCAGTCGTGCTGACTCATGTTAAATGTTTTCCTCTGTTTTTTACTTTAAAATTTTTACTTTTTATGATGACTTTTATTGGAAGCATTGGAAGGTAAAGCATATAATACTGCATAGTACTGTTCACAGTATACACACTACTCTTATTATGTGTGACGTGATGTGCAGCCAAGTATGCTGTTTCATACTTGGAATTTGTGCGCACACACACAGAAGTGAACGTGGGCAAGCATTTTTTGCTGCAGCTCCCGGGGAGTGATTGGGGGTTCGGTGCCTTGCTCAAGGGCACCTCAGTTGTGGGTAATGAAGGTGGAAGAGAGCTCTGTTCATTCTCTCTCTACATTTTCTGCTGGTACTGAGGCTCTAACCCGCGACCTTTGGGTTACGAGTCCGACTCTCTAACCACTACTACCGCCCCTATATCTGTCCTAGTACTTAGTAAGTATTCTATTCTCATATCCATATATCCCTCAGCTTCAGTAGTGTAACTCTCCATCTCATCAACAGAGCAGTAAACACACACACACACACATGTGGTCACTTCCTTATTCCGCTCTAGTCATGCTAATGAGTTTATTTGAAACATTTTCTCTCGCAGTATTCAGACACACGCCTCAAACACACTCACCCACGAGACTCCGCTGGTGCGAACAACTTTCCTCAAGGGCAAACGCATTAGTTTAGCAGAACTAGACAGCGGCAGCATCTATACTGCATGAAGCAGGTGCGCGTGTGTGTGACTCCACCAGGTGTGTGAGATGTAGGCAGAAGAACGCTCCAGAATCTGCCTCCGTCTCCACGGGATTCCCCATTATCACCTGAGACACAAATAGCCTTTGAATTGTGGGTACACTGTAAAAAGTCATACATAGATCTAACTTATAAAAAGTGAGGCAAGTGGCTGCATTGGATGTTTTAAGTTGAGTCAACTTGCAGCCTTTTTTAAGTATAATAAACACTGTAACATTACTTAATACAAACGCAACAAAATCAAGTTGAGTTAACTAATAATACTAGAATTACTCAGTTAGATAAACCTACTTTTCTTGGTTCAGGTAACTTATTTATGAGTTGCTACAAGTAACTTGTACTCATTTTAATTAGATTTTATGAACATTATTTTTATAGTAAAATTAACCAAATCATATGTGATTAAACATTTTAATTAGCTATAACCTCAAAAGAAATCTAAATGTCTATCTTCTAAGCACTACAGTGATTAACTTTACATAAACAGACTGTCAATAACAATTACAAATTCAATTGAAGAAGAAAGAGATGGGAAGATAGATTGAAGACAACAACATTTATTCAATGTCAACCAGTGTGACTTTTAATATTGACTACAAAGAAGCCAAGAAATGTGGCCACACATGTACACAATAATATACAACAAACACTGTATAAGTGTATTTTCAACCTGTTCTGAACAGTGAAGAGAAATATCCAAACTGCCCAATCTCTAATGATTAGATTAAAGTAAATGTGAGCCACAACATCACATTGTATCACACTGGAACTGCAATGTCAAAAATGATTACAGTATTTCTATATTTTAAACTACTATTATTTTTAAGAACTTCCAAATTAGGACGCATGGGGTCCAATCCCACAAAGAGCCTCTGATATACCTCTAATGTACACACCAGTTTTGATGGATACTTGAGGTCGAGGGCATAGGTAAGTCCAAATGTCCATAATGTAAATTTTCAGGGGGCAACTGCCATGCTCAGCGTGCACCTCTGTTTCATCACAACTCTATTGGTGGAGACAAGAGAATCAAGAGTTTGGTCAGACAAACAGTAAATAACAGAAGGTAGAAGACAGATAAGACACAAAGTCAAAATTGTACTTTTGTTGCTAAAATTGGTGGATACTAGACAGAAACTGTGACTAGAGAGAAGTCTACCCTGACAATGCCATAGAGTGTAGGTACTAAACTATAATGATCTACTGTAGCATGAGTGTTCTACTTGTTGATTTTTACTGTTTGTTGTGGGGAGGAGGAGACAGAAAGGTGATCATATCTGCCTTCTATTGATGGTTGGTACATAAAAATGTCTTCAGAAATGTAACTGTATAGAGCCCACACTATTGTTTGGAATTTTACTGATGTTTTACTTCCCTGGGAATAGCTGTAATTGTATCTATTCTGAAGTTTTTCTTACCTGGATGTGAAGCTTGAAGACCCCAGGTAACAAAAGCGCTTGGGTATCTAAAGACCAGGAAAATACATGTTAGAATAAGGTTAAAAATCAGTGGTAAGTGTATCTTATTTAAGTAAAAGGTTAGAAATAGTTTTAGGGTTTTTTCCAACCAAAAATCTGTCATTCGTTGACTATATGCAACATTAAAAAACATGGATCAAATTTCGAAAATCAGACAGACTAACGTTTTTAACACGTCCATCCTAAATGTTGAAACAGTGGCGATGATGTTAGGTTAGCAGGCGAGCCAGTGCTATCTGCTGCTGATAACGCGAGCACCCGCACCGGAGACCGTGTTGTTAATTTGAAATTAAATAAGTGCTGTAGTCATGCATTCAACGTGTTTTAAGGCTACGTTGGCTTTAATTTTATTAATAATGTCACTTTTAATCGTTAGTTAGCGTTAACTTAAACTAATATTTGACATTAAACGGCAAAAGTCCTAGTAAAAACATGTTAACTTTAGTTAAGTTAACGCTAACTAACGATTAAAAGTGATATTATTGGTCTTAAAACATATAGTAGGCCTAGGCATGACTACAGCACTTATTTAATTTCATATTAACAACACGGTCTCAACCGCCGTTGTCTGCCGATCGTTGCCTACAAGACCACATTACACTACTGCAGCCATCTTAGCTTGCTATGTTTGCTGGATAGTTAGCTATACAAGACAACCTAACTTAAGCTCCATTGTGGAGTTAGCGATTTCGCGTGACTTTACATCACCAATCATTCAGCTAAATTTGCTCAACTTACCGTGTTAATCAGTGTCTGAAATTCAGATCCGCTGCAGCGAACAAACAGTTGAAGCGCCGAGGAAGATATAGCGTCTGCCTGGAAGTCCCGCCAGTGAAAAAGGGATAATGCCAACTTACAATTTTTTTTTAAAATATTTACGTTTGATGAACACACACCTGCCACATCGACAGCTACTCTAATAAATTGTGTATGTCAACTCACTTTTATAACATTTCTTGTACACAACAACCACATACAGATAACTACTCAAATAAATTGTGTGTGTCAACTCACTTTTATAGTATTTCTTGTACACAACAACCACATACAGATAACTACTCAAATAAATTGCAATAGTTTTATTTAAAATATATTGTTATAGAAAAACTGATATATTTTAAGTAAAGAGGAAGTATTTTGATATTTTTTAGTGTAAAACAAATAAAATAAACTAGATTACAACTATTTAAAGTAAATTAAAACTACTTTGTGGGTGTAGCACTTTTTACAGTGTAACAGGTGTCCGGAAGTCACAAATAAATTATTGCTGCGTCGAGAGGAGAGTCGTACAGAACACGCTGTTTGTTTGGACAAAGCCAGCTGAGCGTCTGCGCGTCTCGCAAGCTTTTTCGTGGCTTTCATCAACAGCCGCCTCATCTTCACTAATGAGGCGTAATCTTAATAGCGTGTCGCCCCCTATGAGACGGGCACCGTGCCATCCTGACGGGCTGACACGGGTGGAAGGTGTCATTGGCTTAACGAGGGACGTAAATCTGACATGGCGAGACCAAAAAAGGTGCTTTATTGGCCCGTGGTGACACACACACTCTTTCATAGAAGAGGAGCTGAGAGACAAAGAGAGGGAAAGTTTAACTACTGCCTCCAGTGAAAGAGCCTCTTGTCTTTGGGCTAGTGTCTCCCCCAGCTGCGTGGCTGTGACAGCTGTAAACGCAATGAGACATTCAGCGGATTTGGCCGCGTCCTCCGCCGGAGAGGCCCCACGCGGCGCTCTTGACGCCGGAACTGCTCTCCCACCTGTGGTGCCCACCTGCACACGATTTCATGCTTGATTTACGACGTGTAGGTACGACAAGTTATAGTTCTGGTGGTAGTGTGAAAGTTAAGCGTCAGACTGTTGCAGGTGACCCGGACCCACCCATGGACCACCTACACATACTGCTAGAGGACACAGGTTTTTATTTATTATTATTATTATTATTATTATTATTATGTAATACATTTTATTTTTTTAATAATAACATTAATTTCAGCTGTCAATAATTTACAACACAAACACATTGTGATCGGCACAATCCATATTTATCCTCTATAGTGTTAATATTGTTCAGAGAAACATTTTTTGTGTGTAATTTTATTTTATTTATTTGCATTTTTACGTTTCCTGCACCGCCCTTGTCTGAGAAAGAGCTAGAAACAGGGCTTTTCAAATTTTGTCGGGTTTTTGGATTCAAATCTTTTTTCTATTTTAATATACGTGTAATTTATTCCTTTGATCAAAGCTGAATTTTCAGCATCAGTCTTCAGTGTCACGTACAGGGTTGGGGAGTAACGAAATACGAGTAACTTAGTTGCGTATTTAAAATACAAAATTTGAGTAACTGTATTATATTACAGTTACATTTTAAATGGGTGGTAATCAGATTACAGTTCCATCTGAAGAGTGTTTTAGATTACCAAAGTGATTACTTTGAGTTTTAATGTCATTTAAACAGCGATTGGTGATTCTCTGACTCTGACCGTATGAAAAAGTTTCAACAGCATTTTAATACTTTTAAGAGGATCATAACAATTTTGTTATTTTTATTTAGTTCTGTCGTGAACCAGACAAAATGATTGAATTTCTAAAAAAAAATTGCCCAACTGTCAACTGAACTGTCCTGTCATGATGATCCACGACTGTTTTCATGTTTTGTGAGTCATTTTATAATTCACTCGTCACTGCAACTTTTTCTCACAATTTGTTTTTTCTCCTCAAAATTGTGAGTTTGCATTTCACAATTCTGACTTCTTTTTCTCAGAATTTCGAGATTTAAACTCACAATTGCAAGTTATAAAGTCAGAATTTTTCTTCCTTGCAGTTGTGAATAGTTTATATCTCATAATTCTGACTTTTCTCAATATTTTCAGTTTATATCTCATAATTCTGACTTTTCTCAATATTGTCAGTTTATATCTCATAATTCTGACTTTTCTCAATATTGTGAGTTTATATCTCATAATTCTGACTTTTCTCAATATTGTGAGTTTATATCTCATAATTCTGACTTTTCTCAATATTTTCAGTTTATATCTCATAATTCTGACTTTTCTCAATATTTTCAGTTTATATCTCATAATTCTGACTTTTCTCAATATTTTCAGTTTATATCTCATAATTCTGACTTTTCTCAATATTGTGAGTTTATATCTCATAATTCTGACTTTTCTCAATATTTTCAGTTTATATCTCATAATTCTGACTTTTCTCAATATTGTCAGTTTATATCTCATAATTCTGACTTTTCTCAATATTGTGAGTTTATATCTCATAATTCTGACTTTTCTCAATATTGTGAGTTTATATCTCATAATTCTGACTTTTCTCAATATTGTGAGTTTATATCTCATAATTCTGACTTTTCTCAATATTGTGAGTTTATATCTCATAATTCTGACTTTTCTCAATATTGTCAGTTTATATCTCATAATTCTGACTTTTCTCAATATTGTGAGTTTATATCTCATAATTCTGACTTTTCTCAGTATTGTGAGTTTATATCTCATAATTCTGACTTTTCTCAATATTGCGAGTTTATATCTCATAATTCTGACTTTTCTCAATATTGTGAGTTTATATCTCATAATTTTGACTTTTCTCAATATTGTGAGTTTATATCTCATAATTCTGACTTTTCTCAATATTGTGAGTTTATATCTCATAATTCTGACTTTTCTCAATATTGTGAGTTTATATCTCATAATTTTGACTTTTCTCAATATTGTCAGTTTATATCTCATAATTCTGACTTTTCTCAATATTTTCAGTTTATATCTCATAATTCTGACTTTTCTCAATATTGT
This sequence comes from Opsariichthys bidens, assembly GCA_037194245.1. Taxonomy (NCBI): domain Eukaryota; kingdom Metazoa; phylum Chordata; class Actinopteri; order Cypriniformes; family Xenocyprididae; genus Opsariichthys; species Opsariichthys bidens. Next base: position 15,513,107 of record CM074299.1, read on the forward strand.
CAGTTTATATCTCATAATTCTGACTTTTCTCAATATTTTCAGTTTATATCTCATAATTCTGACTTTTCTCAATATTTTCAGTTTATATCTCATAATTCTGACTTTTCTCAATATTTTCAGTTTATATCTCATAATTCTGACTTTTCTCAATATTGTGAGTTTATATCTCATAATTCTGACTTTTCTCAATATTGTGAGTTTATATCTCATAATTCTGACTTTTCTCAATATTGCGAGTTTATATCTCATAATTCTGACTTTTCTCAATATTGTGAGTTTATATCTCATAATTCTGACTTTTCTCAATATTGTCAGTTTATATCTCATAATTCTGACTTTTCTCAATATTTTCAGTTTATATCTCATAATTCTGACTTTTCTCAATATTGTCAGTTTATATCTCATAATTCTGACTTTTCTCAATATTGTGAGTTTATATCTCATAATTATGACTTTTCTCAATATTGTGAGTTTATATCTCATAATTATGACTTTTCTCAATATTGTGAGTTTATATCTCATAATTCTGACTTTTCTCAATATTGTGAGTTTATATCTCATAATTCTGACTTTTCTCAATATTGTCAGTTTATATCTCATAATTCTGACTTTTCTCAATATTGTGAGTTTATATCTCATAATTCTGACTTTTCTCAATATTGTGAGTTTATATCTCATAATTCTGACTTTTCTCAATATTGTGAGTTTATATCTCATAATTCTGACTTTTCTCAATATTGTGAGTTTATATCTCATAATTCTGACTTTTCTCAATATTTTCAGTTTATATCTCATAATTCTGACTTTTCTCAATATTGTCAGTTTATATCTCATAATTCTGACTTTTCTCAATATTGTGAGTTTATATCTCATAATTCTGACTTTTCTCAATATTGTGAGTTTATATCTCATAATTCTGACTTTTCTCAATATTGTGAGTTTATATCTCATAATTCTGACTTTTCTCAATATTGTGAGTTTATATCTCATAATTCTGACTTTTCTCAATATTGTCAGTTTATATCTCATAATTCTGACTTTTCTCAATATTGTGAGTTTATATCTCATAATTCTGACTTTTCTCAGTATTGTGAGTTTATATCTCATAATTCTGACTTTTCTCAATATTGCGAGTTTATATCTCATAATTCTGACTTTTCTCAATATTGTGAGTTTATATCTCATAATTCTGACTTTTCTCAGTATTGTGAGTTTATATCTCATAATTCTGACTTTTCTCAATATTGCGAGTTTATATCTCATAATTCTGACTTTTCTCAATATAGTGAGTTTATATCTCATAATTTTGACTTTTCTCAATATTGTGAGTTTATATCTCATAATTCTGACTTTTCTCAATATTGTGAGTTTATATCTCATAATTCTGACTTTTCTCAATATTGTCAGTTTATATCTCATAATTCTGACTTTTCTCAATATTTTCAGTTTATATCTCATAATTCTGACTTTTCTCAATATTGTCAGTTTATATCTCATAATTCTGACTTTTCTCAATATTTTCAGTTTATATCTCATAATTCTGACTTTTCTCAATATTTTCAGTTTATATCTCATAATTCTGACTTTTCTCAATATTTTCAGTTTATATCTCATAATTCTGACTTTTCTCAATATTGTGAGTTTATATCTCATAATTCTGACTTTTCTCAATATTGTGAGTTTATATCTCATAATTCTGACTTTTCTCAATATTGTGAGTTTATATCTCATAATTCTGACTTTTCTCAATATTGTGAGTTTATATCTCATAATTCTGACTTTTCTCAATATTGTCAGTTTATATCTCATAATTCTGACTTTTCTCAATATTGTGAGTTTATATCTCATAATTCTGACTTTTCTCAATATTGTGAGTTTATATCTCATAATTCTGACTTTTCTCAATATTGTGAGTTTATATCTCATAATTCTGACTTTTCTCAATATTGTGAGTTTATATCTCATAATTCTGACTTTTCTCAATATTTTCAGTTTATATCTCATAATTCTGACTTTTCTCAATATTGTCAGTTTATATCTCATAATTCTGACTTTTCTCAATATTGTGAGTTTATATCTCATAATTCTGACTTTTCTCAATATTGTGAGTTTATATCTCATAATTCTGACTTTTCTCAATATTGTGAGTTTATATCTCATAATTCTGACTTTTCTCAATATTGTGAGTTTATATCTCATAATTCTGACTTTTCTCAATATTGTCAGTTTATATCTCATAATTCTGACTTTTCTCAATATTGTGAGTTTATATCTCATAATTCTGACTTTTCTCAGTATTGTGAGTTTATATCTCATAATTCTGACTTTTCTCAATATTGCGAGTTTATATCTCATAATTCTGACTTTTCTCAATATTGTGAGTTTATATCTCATAATTCTGACTTTTCTCAGTATTGTGAGTTTATATCTCATAATTCTGACTTTTCTCAATATTGCGAGTTTATATCTCATAATTCTGACTTTTCTCAATATAGTGAGTTTATATCTCATAATTTTGACTTTTCTCAATATTGTGAGTTTATATCTCATAATTCTGACTTTTCTCAATATTGTGAGTTTATATCTCATAATTCTGACTTTTCTCAATATTGTCAGTTTATATCTCATAATTCTGACTTTTCTCAATATTTTCAGTTTATATCTCATAATTCTGACTTTTCTCAATATTGTCAGTTTATATCTCATAATTCTGACTTTTCTCAATATTTTCAGTTTATATCTCATAATTCTGACTTTTCTCAATATTTTCAGTTTATATCTCATAATTCTGACTTTTCTCAATATTTTCAGTTTATATCTCATAATTCTGACTTTTCTCAATATTGTGAGTTTATATCTCATAATTCTGACTTTTCTCAATATTGTGAGTTTATATCTCATAATTCTGACTTTTCTCAATATTGCGAGTTTATATCTCATAATTCTGACTTTTCTCAATATTGTGAGTTTATATCTCATAATTCTGACTTTTCTCAATATTGTCAGTTTATATCTCATAATTCTGACTTTTCTCAATATTTTCAGTTTATATCTCATAATTCTGACTTTTCTCAATATTGTCAGTTTATATCTCATAATTCTGAATTTTCTCAATATTGTGAGTTTATATCTCATAATTATGACTTTTCTCAATATTGTGAGTTTATATCTCATAATTCTGACTTTTCTCAATATTGTGAGTTTATATCTCATAATTCTGACTTTTCTCAATATTGTGAGTTTATATCTCATAATTCTGACTTTTCTCAATATTGTCAGTTTATATCTCATAATTCTGACTTTTCTCAATATTGTGAGTTTATATCTCATAATTCTGACTTTTCTCAATATTGTGAGTTTATATCTCATAATTCTGACTTTTCTCAATATTGTGAGTTTATATCTCATAATTCTGACTTTTCTCAATATTTTCAGTTTATATCTCATAATTCTGACTTTTCTCAATATTGTCAGTTTATATCTCATAATTCTGACTTTTCTCAATATTGTGAGTTTATATCTCATAATTCTGACTTTTCTCAATATTGTGAGTTTATATCTCATAATTCTGACTTTTCTCAATATTGTGAGTTTATATCTCATAATTCTGACTTTTCTCAATATTGCGAGTTTATATCTCATAATTCTGACTTTTCTCAATATTGCGAGTTTATATCTCATAATTCTGACTTTTCTCAATATTGTGAGTTTATATCTCATAATTCTGACTTTTCTCAATATTGTCAGTTTATATCTCATAATTCTGACTTTTCTCAATATTGCGAGTTTATATCTCATAATTCTGCAATTACCTTTTTTGTGTTTGTTTCACACTTATTAGTATTCCAAAGTATTCTAAAGTATTTAGATTAAGTTACTAAACTTGAGTAATGTAACGAAATAGGTTACAAATTACTTTTTAAAGCATGTATTTTGTGAAAGTGCGTGATCCTTCAGAAATCAGTCTAATATGCTGATTTGGTGCTCAAGTAACATTTCTTCTTATTATTATTATGTTGAAAATGGTTGTGCTGCTTCATGAATTTAAACGTCTTTTGTAACAGCTACCGTCCCCAAACCTTTGAATAGCAGTATGTGTATATTTTCAGTGTTGTTTTCCATCCTTTAAATAATCAGAACTGCTTTTGTCCAGACAGAAATTAAAAAAAGTGAAAGTGACAGATTTCATCTGCATATTTATACAAACGTTTTCCGAGATGCTGCAGCACAATTCCAACGAACTTCGTTCTGAACTGCGTATAAAAACACCTTTACATATCCGTCTCTTTCTCGGGCTAGAATAAGACGTCATTCTGATCATCAGAATGTGAGATAGGTGAGTATTGAGGGGGGTTGAGGAGAGGAAATCTCTCTGAAAGTGGCCTCCCACTGACTGGGGAGATGAATCCAGGAAATGGGGGTCAAAAGCATGTGAACCATGAGTGACTGCTGGGATGATGCAGCGCTCATTGATATGCATGTCTCTGCTGGTATTTGTGGTGAGGGTTTGGAATGAGCCGAGAGCAGATGATCCAGCCCTCGACTGCTGCAGTATTTATAAGTCAGAGTCTCCCAAAATGAGCAACTGGACAAAGAGGAAGTATCTATCTCTCTCTGTCTCTCTCTTCCACTGCGAGCGCTATTTATCTTGCTGGTCTCTGATAAATGGTGGGTCCGTTTGTACCTCATTCATTGGTGTAGCTCTCGTTGTCTCGCTGCGTCAGCCTTTTCTACAGCTCCACCACGGCGCTCTCTAAACTATTCATGAAGTGCTCGTCAAACAACGTTAAATCTAGATAAACCCTTAAGGAAAAGGTTTGTGTGTTGACAGCTGCGCCAAATTTCAGATGCCAGATTTCCAGTACTAAATTGCGAATGTCTATCAATTTGCCCCAGGAAAAGCAGTAGTAATGTCCAGAGTTTCACTTGACAGCTGGTTGAGAAATATGTATCATTGTTGTATCGGAGGGATTTGTTTCGGGATGGAAGAGATTTGTTTGGATGTGCTCCGTCTTAGAGACACATGTCACCCTAAAGCTCCTGTTTATCCCATCAGCTGTTCATCTGATGGTCCCGTTTCACAAATGCACAATGATTTTGCCCAGTCATTTCTGCGCATGCAGACTCACTCGCTATGATCTCCTCGTATCAATTCTAGAGTATTATTGGTTTAGCTAATATATTGTAATTATATTCACTGGGGGTGTGACGCTACACAGAAGAAATTCGATACCATAGCAAAAATGGTCACAGTTTAATTTAGGGACCAATTCTCGCTATTAACTAACTAGCAACTACGACTTTGTCCTCAATAAACCCCTAATTACTACTTATTAATAGTTAGTAAGGTGTTGGGTAGGATTATGGGATGTAGAATATGGTCATGCAGAATAAGGCATTACGGTTACACTTTATTTTAAGGTGTCCGTATTACAGTGTAATAATACATTTAATTACTGAGTAATAATAATGAACTGCATGTACTTACTATAGGGTTAGGGTTAGGATGAGGGTTTGGTTTAGGGTTAATTGCATGCAATATATGCTTAATTTCTAGTTATTACTACGGTAACTACATGTAACATATGTATCAATGACACTGTAAAATAAAGTGTTACCGACATCTTAGTAATATGTGTGCTAATAAGCAACTAGTTAATAGTGAGAATAAGTAAAGTGTTACCGGACAAAGGAACAAAGGCTAGTTTCCTTTTCATTTATTTTGAGAGTAGTGCCAATAACAGTTTGTTCCACCAAGTGGCATTTAGTGCCCTAGTTGGTACAGTACATCCTCCTATATTGTATTAAGCACTAAGCAGTAAACAGAAAAAACTCTGGTCATATTTTTTTTTTTTTTTTTTTTTGCAGGACTGATAAAAAGCAAAAGGTACAAAACTGAAAAACATCTCGATTATAAAAACACAACATAAATAGAATGAAAAATTAGGAGTGTTACGATTTGCTCTACTTAAACTGTATTTAAACATTAAAAGCTTACGGCTAGTGGATTATTTTCAAGCGCTCAAGTGATTTACGACTTCTTCTGCGGGTAGCAAACAGCATTGTATTACCACGTGCGCCCCCCTCTGGATCGGAGTGTGGGTCGTCATCTGACTGTATGAGCCGACTAATATTCACAAGTCTCTACTTTTTAATTGGTTATGATTTAATATCTTAATACATTCAGATAATAATCAGTGGTTCTCAGGCTTCAGGACTCAAATTTTACACTGGATATAAAGCAGCAACCAAACACATTTAATGAATTTATTAATGTATTATGAAACTTGAATCATTATTACAGAAAATAATTATTTGCACAAAACATATTGTGTTCTGCAGTCCACTCTTTATCCTCACTGCAAGTGAAGCTGTATTCAGTGTGGTCTGGGGTTACATTTTCTTTTATCTTGTTCATGGTTTTTGAGGATGACTGCATGTCGCTCAACCCGTCCTTGCTGGCATGACTAATCGACCCTTCGCAAAGACACGCCCCCTTTAGTTACTGTTGCTATGTCCAACAAGCCATGCGCTCTCACGCCACACATCATGTTCTCACGCTCATACAAAATACATCAGAGAGGACACTGACAACACGTCGACTGACATATGAAACAGTTTCATATTTCAAATATTGGAATGTTTTAAAGAAGTTTAAATAATAAATAGCGTATAGTGTCTCTTTCATGTGTCGCTGTAGCTCGTGAACCGATCATCTCTTCATACTAGTTCATTTATACATGTTTCAAGCGTGGAAAGACGTGAGTTCAACCAACGTTAATATAAATGGCGGATTCGGGGTTATGATTGGTCAGATCGCCTGTCAATCAAACTGTTTGTGAAGGGTCAATTGCAGAGTTTATGACTCAGTTTTGTGTCGTGACCTACTTTTTGAGAGATTGAACCTATTGTTTGCATGAATTACTTAACATTTTGTTGCAGTCATTCAATGTACAGTAGCTCGAAACTTTGCATAAATACAATAATAATGGCAATGATTATTATTGTTACAATCATTATTATGATTATGGAAGTATTCAAAATCATATAGTTGTTGACATTCGTTGATCTCTAATTCTATCTGTCCTTTCCTCTACTGTTTTTGTTTTGCCTCTTTCTGTCTGTGTTATTTTCTTGAGTATTTCTCCTTGACCGTTCGAGTCGGGTCAGCATCAGTTCCCAGATGCTGGTGTGTGTCATATGAGGTGTGTGTGTAGGATGTACAGTATGGGTCAATGGGCTGCTGTGACAGAACAGTACTGCCCACCACGTCTCCAACATGGATAAATGAGAGCCGATCCATTCCAATTTATTGATGGGAACAATATGAGACACTAGACTGACTAAAGCCACAGCGCACACCCTCCTCTCTCTCTTTCTCGCTTTTCTTTCTTCTCCTCTCAGTGGAGAAACATCAATGTCAAGAGGATGGACAGAAAGAATATTAAAAGAGTATTATGAAGAAGAATGGATAGTACATACAGAGGCCCCAAAAGTATTTGGACACTTAAATCACACTTAAAAATGTCTGAATGTCATTGCTTTAGATTTCTCCTGGTATTATAGGCCCTGGCCTGGCTGCGTTCTTGTATATAATGCCCATTTTTCACAATTCAATCACCTTCTGATGCATAAAATGAAATCCCACCTCATTTTTTTTTCTCTCGTCTCTCGAAATGCATCACATTATGGAAGTTAAATGGTCTGTGAATGCTGTTTTGTGTTGATTTTAAGTGTCCAAATACATTTTGAGGCCACTGTACCAGCTGCATATCACAACACAGACGTACAGAAACACAGCCGTGAAGAGAGAGAGAGAGCTCAGAGGGATGAAACCTAAAAAAAAAAAAAAAATACATCCAACGCCTCTCATATCATTTCAAAAGATGAATCTAATCTCACTGCAATCAGCTCTCTTGCTCTACCGCCTGTCTCTCGCATGATCGTCAGCGGCGGTCTCTCGGCACGCTCCCATCCCCTCCCAACAGGCCACGGACGCTTCGCTTTGCGGTTATTAACCTGAACAGTGGGCGCATCTGAGTCTAGGTTAATAAGCTGCTGTCTTCACCTCACTCTTTGTCGGGAGAACAATGTTGTCAAGCCTCCAGAAATTGGCAATTTACAACAGAGATGGAAATGGAAGGCAAGGTACTCGTCTGTGGAATGCTTTTTATAGCCGGGCCCACCGGCGGAGCCTTGCTCTCCCACAGCCTTTTAATGATGGATATGAAATTACAGAGGTGTGAGACTGAGATGAGACTGGAATGAGAATGGACAGAGACGAGGCGAAGGGAGACAGCGGTGCTAACCAGCAGCGAGTGTACTGTACTTTATTTAGAACCGGCTTAAAAAGGGTCAGAGCCAGATAAATAGCCAGATATCGTGTTGGCACCAACTGGCAGAGACAAGTCTTGAGAAACATGATGTAAATGATAGGATTTGGGGGATGTTTTGACGGATAATGCAGTATAAATGTCGGCGATATACAGTAAACAAGTTATGTATATATTTTTTGGGGAATATACTATTTTGTTTCAAAATATACGGAAAGGATTCATTTTTTTGTATAAGCATACATTAAAAGTTACTGTTTTGGAACACTCAATATTTTACCTCTCACTATGTCCAAAATTAATTCATACTTATGTAGATTCACTTATTTATTTAATTTCCGATAATATATATTTTGTAAATGTACTTGTGTCAAAGAACATTGAAAGCATGTAATTTGTATTCTTTTATTTACTTACATTTTACTACAAATTTGAGTAAATCATGATGTCTGCATGAAAACATTATTTTAATTGTGTTTGCTCT
>CM074299.1:15526923-15566923 GCA_037194245.1 Opsariichthys bidens
AGAATTTCTTTTAATTTCCGTTGATTTTAATTCACACTCTATTCAAATAGAATTCAAATTCAGCAAATAAATTGTTTCAAATGCCACACAACCCCGCTTCGCTGCCATCAGAGGCTGCGATTAGCAACGCATCTCGATAAGACGTTTGAAAACTGATGGAATCTTGTCTCCGGAAAAACCTCAACACCCCCTCAGACAGCAGAAATCAAATTCTGTTCAATCAGACCCGCAAAATTACATTAGACCACATCCGATAGCAGCGCACCGGCGGCGCATGTGCTCGTCCACATGTGTTTCCGTGTTCCGTGTGCGGCTCAGTCCTGTCACCATGGTAATGAGGTGATTGATTGATGAGTGTGATTGCTGACATTGAGGGGTGGGCAGGTGGAAAAATACATGGGGGGTGATTTGTTACCGCCTGCCACCTCTGTTATCGCTTATTAAATCAACAGGCAAGGTGAGGAGATATGAAAACAGGCAGAGAGAGGCAGGACTCCTGCAAGGATAAACAGATCAGCTCCTGCGCCATATGGAATACCAGTCCTTTAGGTGGCTAAATGCCAGCGTGACTGTACACACACCGGGAGCTGCTGTCTGTTAACAGGCATCAGATGCCCTGGCGGTCGACTCAAGTGTTGTGGTGTTCAGAAAAGGCCTGATTTGGGTCTCTGTTGTGCATGTGTGTCTAATGCAACAGTCACTCTTCTTTATTTTATTTATGCACCTATATTTGGCCATGTTTATGGTAATTAATTTAGATAAAAGGCTGATAAATAAAACAAAAAATAGTGCTATTCATACTAGCACTAAAGTACTTGTACTATTTCTGTAGTTTTTTGGACATTTGCCAGAGTGTGAAATATACAACAGAGCATGTTTCATGTTCAAAAATGTGTGGCCATTCATTTCTAGATCATGATTGATTTTCCAAGACTTAAGATATTTTTAGATAAAATTGAACTAAAATGCAAATTACCCATATTTATATCAAAAGATGAGAGCTGAATGGCAAATGAATTAGGTGTTAGGTGTCAATAGGGTAGCATATTAATTTTTTTAATGTTTATTGGTGCATAAGTATTTTTTCACTTTCTATTTTACAATATATACAGTAGTACTGCACAATACCACAGTTCTCGGTACAACATCCACGATTCAATACGGCCTTGTGAATTGCGTTTTTTTTTTTTTTTTCTTTTGCATTTAAATTTCAGTGATTTAATTCTCTCCATATGGATTCTGTGCAAGGTCACTTCCGCATTTTTCCTCAAGGCGCATACATCCGGTGTTGTGCCGTTGTAGTTATAAATTGGGTCCCCCCCCCCAAATTCAGGTCCCTATTAGAACCCCACGCTGTCCCGTTGGTTCAAATTGCTTTTAATAGGTGCTCTCTTTAGTGCCTAGTATCTAGTGTTTACAATTCCTACAAAGTCCTGTTATAATAAATGCTGTTTCAACTACGTTATAATGAGAATTTATGCCTGTATTAGTTAGCTTACTGTACTAGCATAGCATACAGATACCCGATTAGCCTGATAGCTTAGTTTATACACGCATTTGCACTTACTCTACATGTATTCAAAATCATTTTTTATGTATTTATGTGTTAAATTAAGTGTTAAATGTCTAAATATTTCAGTTATAAATAAAACTAATTAAATGTGGTAAATGATTCACTTAATAGGCTATTATAATTATTTATTAATTAACAGTTAGTGTAAGAAATGACTGTCAGTTTAGGCTTTTTAGTTTCCCTGGATTACTGTAAATGATGTCCATTGCAGTCACACCGTCCAGTAAAATAGTGAAGGGCATTACATGTTTCAAGTTGAAATGAAAACTGTGAGGGTGAGTATTATGCTATGGTCTACAAGCAAATCTAGTTTATAATGCTGGATAACGGCGATTTGACTAGCACTTAAATAGAATTAAATTTTAAAAGCCGTTCACCTCAAGGAAACAGAACGATTAGTCTTCCTGTCTGAGCCGTTCGTTCTTTTGTCATGTGACGTGACAGATGTAGTTGATACAGAAATTAGTTAATAATTCCTAATAAACAAACACATACTTATTTATTTATTTTTACTCAATTTTGAGCGTGGCATGGTTGTTGGTGCCAGACGGGCCGGTCTGAGGATTCCACAATCTGCTCAGTTACTGGGATTTTCACGCACAACCATTTCTAGGGTTTACAAAGAATGGTGTGAAAAGGGAAAAACATCCAGTATGCGGCAGTCCTGTGGGCGAAAATGCCTTGTTGATGCTAGAGGTCAGAGGAGAATGGGCCGACTGATTCAAGCTGATAGAAGAGCAACTTTGACTGAAATAACCACTCGTTACAACCGAGGTCTGCAGCAAAGCATTTGTGAAGCCACAACACGCACAACCTTGAGGCGGATGGGCTACAACAGCACAAGACCCCACCGGGTACCACTCATCTCCTCTACAAATACGAAAAAGAGGCTACAATTTGCACGAGCTCATCAAAATCGGACAGTTGAAGACTGAAAAATGTTGCCTGATCTTATGAGTCTCGATTTCTGTTGAGACATTCAGATGGTAGAGTCAGAATTTGGGGTAAACAGAATGAGAACATGGATCCATCATGCCTTGTTACCACTGTGCAGGCTGGTGGTGGTGGTGGTGTAATGGTGTGGGGGTGTTTTCTTGGCACACTTTAGGCCCCTTAGTGCCAATTGGGCATCATATAAATGCCACGGCCTACCTGAGCATTGTTTCTGACCATGTCCATCCCTTCATGACCACCATGTACCCATCCTCTGATGGCTACTTCCAGCAGGATAATGCACCATGTCACAAAGCTCGAATCATTTCAGATTGGTTTCTTGAACATGACAATGAGTTCACTGTACTAAAATGGCCCCCACATCTTTGGGATGTGGTGGAACGGGAGCTTCGTGCCCTGGATGTGCATCCCACAAATCTCCATCAACTGCAAGATGCTATCCCATCAATATGGGCCAACATTTCTAAAGAATGCTTGTTGAATCAATGCCACGTAGAATTAAGGCAGTTCTGAAGGCGAAAGGGGGTCAAACACAGTATTAGTATGGTGTTCCTAATAATCCTTTAGGTGATTGTATATATATATATAAATAAGCTATATTTAAGCAAAATAAAGAAAGAGCATTGCAATAAAAATATTAAAGGAGATATTAACAGAAAACACTATAATGTGCCAAGCCATCAGAACCAAACCGAAAACTGTGGTGAGGTAAATGAAGTATGTATTAAACTGTGGGCTAACTGTTGCATCCCTGCTGCACAGTATTCAGTGTTTATTAAGTCGTATTTGTTTCATTCTTTGATGGATAATAAAGAGGGAAGTGTTAGTGAGAGAGGGGAGGAGCAGGACTGTGACATGGCCATGGCTGTGGAACTGCTGCACCACGACACAGACAGCCGCATGTTTTCATCTGTGTTTTCTCAGGAGATCACTTGCGCAAATGTGGGAACCATCCGATTTGGCTTTGTCTTGCTTTTCTCTTTTACCGTTATAATTACATCTCCGGCTCCTCAGCGTCTTTCGGGTGTATACGAGCTTCATCAGAGAGCTTTCTCACCAGCACAGCACAGACACCTTATTTATCTGTAAAATGAACTGAGTAAAAATGAATAATTTAGAAACCTGTGGCGAGAAGAGAATTTCTAACTTTCCTTACCGTCTCCCAGGTTGCTATGAGGAAAATCGAACACATTGCCGGAACGCGTTGTCTGTACGGGCCTCTGTTCGTCGTTTGATATTTTTATTATAATTGGTGTCTTTTAAAAAAAAATACACCTGCTGTGAATTAGGGTGGCAAGTAAAATTATTCCACAATTGCATTATAATATCCTTCTAAAACACGTCGGCACTCAAGTGCGACTACTACAGATTTGATGTATTATGAATACGTTCTAAAGCATTACAATCCCATTTATTATTCATTATACACATATCTAAAGCTCTGCTGAAGTCCTACATAGTTGTATCGACTGCCTATGTTTAATCAAACATATACCGCCCTCTGAATAAGACAGTATTCCCAACTATATCCCTTTAAGAACATTTCTTCCCTGCCCATATTTCCCATTTCTGTCTGGTACATTACGTCTGTGAAACAGAAGAGGCGTCCTGTCATCCAAGTGTGATAACGGAACGGTTAGCGTTCCTTTTGCCCTGCTCTCCATGTATAAATATGTATAATTCTGATAAGATTAATTGGATCGCCTAAGTACACACAGAGAAGGAGAGAGACAGAGGGCGCAGAAGAGAGCTCTTGTTCCGGCTGCTTTTCGCAAATCTGCTCCGGGCCCACCTCACATTCCCCTGCTAAAGTGCTTCATTTTTTTCTGGAACAAACTGCCTTCAATTAAAAAAGAAAATGGCTTACCCAAAGGTCCCGAGGAAAAGGAGCCGTGCAAATGGCTTGAACACACTCACGATAAATAGTCCTGTTAAAATATTAAGCATTCTGAGAAGCGTTCGATATAAATGCTCACCTGTGTCTTAATGGGGAAACATATTTCTTTGAATTTCCACTCCTAAGAGAAATTACACTCACTCACTGTATGGAGTCCACAGGTCATATTTCACAACAAAATCAAAAGAGAAAGACAAACAAAAAGCCCATTTTTAGGATTTCGCATTTTCGCCGTATAATTTTGATGACACTCAAGCAATTTCACATTTTGTTTTTATTTATTTTATTCTAATTCTCATTTAATAAGTAATTTTATGAATATTGAACTTGGGAGTGAATCGGGGCTTACTTGAAAATAATGCAAAAAAAAACAAACAAAAAAAATACTTTTTTTTATGCAAAATGTTCCATTCAGCCCTCAAGTTTTTAATGTTTTTTATACATCTATATGGTGTTTTTAATATGCTTGAAGACAAACCATGTGCAAATCCATGCGTCAACACCATTGCTGAGTATTTTCTGTTTAAAATTGCAGTGATCTAAAAAACGCGTCTTTTGTGACGTCACAAACCAATCACCGCTCTGATGTCAGGGAACATTAGCAACACATTATTGGCTGTCTGATAACATAGTCAAGCAAAAGGCTAATCATATTAATTACATTGTAAAAAGCGATACCATTCTCCAGCGTTTAGCTCAGTGAGTTTGTGCGAGTGAGTGGAGGCGGGGCAAATTAGCATATTCATAGATCCACATATACTAAATTAAGCAATGGTGTCGAGTTGCATTCATTAAAGTGTGAAAACATTTTTATGCGGGATTTTTTTTTAAAATATGCCATTTTGGGTTATTTTAGGGTTAACTACAGGGGGACTTTAATATATTTAAATATAAGATATATTTCTTATTTATTTCATGGGATTAACATGCTTTTTTGTCTCTCTTTCTCTTTGTTTGTATTTTTACATGCTTGCGCAAATGCTCCATATACGTTGAGCCTTAGTGTTTGCATGGGAAATGCAGTTTTGATTGTGACTTACTCTGATTTCCTGTTCCTGTTTTTCAAAAAAAAAAAAAAAAAAATCCCCAAACTAACTACAAACCAAAAGATCAAAAGCATCTCTCCCATAAATGGTTTCTGAGTTGGCTTCGTGTCCTGGCAGGACACATCAGCCTTCTTCATTTGTTTTGGCAAACGGCACGCAAAAAAAAACCGTTCCCATGGCATTGGTCGTCACCGGTGAAAAATGAGCAGAACCAGCCAATGCACAAGACACAACCTAGAAACAGTCATCGAACCAATTCCCTTTAAATACAGTCCCAAGACCAATTGTTTCTGTGTCGAACCAAGAAGTGGGCAGAGAGGAATTCTCTACAAATGCAGAGCTGGCAATAAACCTCCAGTATAAATGGGAACGGACGGGCCACATAAAGGGCTTCAATGCGATATTAATCCTGCACCGCTGCGGTCTGGAAAGCACTCAGTCAAGCTAACGTGTTTTACTCCATCTCCGATACGGTTATGATAATAATGAGCTGTACCTTCCACACATCAGCTCTGAGCGATAGAGGCTCAAGTCATTGGTGTGTTAAAGTGTTTTATTATTATAGGTGGAATTTTGAATTATTTTGGGGGAAATCCTTCCACGTATAAATTAAAGGAGGTTGATTTACTCTGCTTATATTTCAGATTGCATAATATTTCCTACTAAGTTGACAATAAACTGTATATAGATTACTATACATATGTATGTATATAATTTCGAGCACGTTTGACATTCAGTGTCTTTCTCATTCGTTCAAAAATGTTTGTATACTAAATTCCGTCTACATTAAAGTACGTGTTTTCCCTCTTATACTGCGTCATCTAAACCCTCTCTTTTTCTCTCTGTCTCAGGCCGCAGAATGGGTCTATGATCCTCTACAACAGGAAGAAGGTGAAGTACAGAAAAGATGGCTACTGCTGGAAGAAGAGGAAAGATGGGAAAACCACGCGGGAGGATCACATGAAGCTCAAAGTGCAGGGAGTCGAGGTGAGAGGCTGTTTGCTATTAGTAACGTGATACGATCTCTCCCCGGCACAGACTGTCGAACTATGGGACTAACCTTTTTATATGTTCGATTTGGGGGTTTTGTGTGCATTGTGTCACCAAATGGATTGGAAATATGATTGTTTCAAACAAACATCAAACTGATGTCTGGCTAATGTTATGGCTTAAAACATGAGCTTGCTTGAGCGGGGATGTGTTTGTCCATTTTACATGACCTTTCTAAGATCCGAACCCCTCCTGAAAACAGCCCTCCCCTCGCACCGCTGGCCGTGGTGCGGCGCGTCCCTGTGCGGATGACTCTAATGTGTCAGCTCAGGCGTGGCCCCTTTAAATGAAGAACCGTAATGAAGCATGTCTCCGGTCCCCGCGTTCCCGCTCACTGCCTCTAATGAAGAGAAATGTCAGCACATTGCCGATTTAGCGCTGTGATAGAACGAACCTACGGATGAGTGCTGTCGCGGCGGTCTCCTCTGATGCTCTACCTACCCGAGTCGTTCACCTGAGCCCTGATCTGACTGAGCTTTATGAGGCCGGTTACACACCGAGGCAACATTTAACGCATAAACATTGCTGATAGACATTTAGAAGGCATGTGTAGATCCAAACATTACAGCTCTGTCTTTGTGTATTTTCATTTGTCATTCCAAACCCACAAAATGAAATGTTTAGCAGAATGTCTGTTCTTTTCTATACAGCTAGAGTTAATGGGAACTGCAGCTATCAAACTAAAAAAATGACAAAAAAGCATCGTAAAACTAGTCCATATGACTCGTGTGCTTCATTCCAGATCTTCTAAAGTCATTTCATGATTATGACATGCAAGAACCAAAGACGTTTGTCTTTACAAGACAAGCTTGAATATGTGTAAATGAGATTAAATGAAAACTATTGTATGATTTCAGAAGACTCTGTGTACGGTGCACAATTTGTATGGACTAATTTCACTGTGCTATATTTGTTTTGTTTTGTTTTTTTTTTGTCTGTTTTGGAGCTTGAATGAATGGAAGCTTGTTTCCGCCATGAAATAAAAGGTAATTTTGACTTTTCATCTCACAGTTGCGAGTTATAAAATCATATTACGCGATATAAAGACAGAATTGCGAGTTATAAAGTCAGATTACGTGATATAAAATCAGAATTGTGAGATATAAAGTCAGATTACAAAATATAAAGTCAGAATTGTGAGATAAAGTCAGATTACGAGATATAAAGTCAGAATTGTGAGATATAAAGTCAGATTACCTGATATAAAGTCAGAATTGCGAGATATAAAGTCAGAATTGTGAGATATAAAGTCAGATTACGTGATATAAAGTCAGAATTGTGAGATATAAAGTCATATTACATGATATAAAGTCAGAATTGTGAGATATAAAGTCAGATTACGAGATATAAAGTCAGAATTGTGAGATATAAAGTCAGATTACGTGATATAGAGTCAGAATTGTGAGTTATAAAGTCAGATTACGTGATATAAAGACAGAATTGTGAGATATAAAGTCAGAATTGTGAGATATAAAGTCAGATTACCTGATATAAAGTCAGAATTGTGAGATATAAAGTCAGATTACGTGATATAAAGTCAGAATTGTGAGATATAAAGTCATATTACATGATATAAAGTCAGAATTGTGAGATATAAAGTCAGATTACGAGATATAAAGTCAGAATTGTGAGATATAAAGTCAGATTACGTGATATAGAGTCAGAATTGTGAGTTATAAAGTCAGATTACGTGATATAAAGACAGAATTGTGAGATATTAAGTCAGAATTGTGAGATATAAAGTCAGATTACGTGATATAAAGTCAGAATTGTGAGTTATAAAGTCAGATTACGTGATATAAAGACAGAATTGTGAGATATAAAGTCAGAATTGTGAGATATAAAGTCAGAATTGTGAGTTATAAAGTCAGATTACGTGATATAAAGACAGAATTGTGAGATATTAAGTCAGAATTGTGAGATATAAAGTCAGATTACGTGATATAAAGACAGAATTGTGAGTTATAAAGTCAGATTACGTGATATAAAGACAGAATTGTGAGATATAAAGTCAGAATTGTGAGATATAAAGTCATAATTACGAGATATAAAGTCAGAATTGCGAGATATGAAGTCAGATTACGAGATATAAAGTCAAAATTGTGAGATATAAAGTCAGAATTGTGAGATATAAAGTCAGAATTACGAGATATAAAGTCAGAATTGTGAGATATAAAGTCAGAATTACGAGATATAAAGTCAGAATTGCGAGATATGAAGTCAGATTACGAGATATAAAGTCAGAATTGTGAGATATGAAGTCAGATTACGAGATATAAAGTCAGAATTGTGAGATATAAAGTCAGAATTGTGAGTTATAAAGTCAGATTACGTGATATAGAGTCAGAATTGTGAGATATAAAGACAGAATTGCGAGTTATACAGTCATATTACGTGATTTAAAGTCATATTACGTGATATAAAGTCAGAATTGTGAGATATAAAGTCAGATTACGTGATATAAAGTCAGAATTGTGAGTTATAAAGTCAGATTACATGATATAAAGTCATAATTACGAGATATAAAGTCAGAATTGCGAGATATAAAGTCAGAATTGTGAGATATAAAGTCAGAATTGTGAGTTATAAAGTCAGATTACGTGATATAGAGTCAGAATTGTGAGATATAAAGACAGAATTGCGAGTTATAAAGTCATATTACGTGATTTAAAGTCAGATTACGTGATATAAAGTCAGAATTGTGAGATATAAAGTCAGAATTGTGAGATATAAAGTCATAATTACGAGATATAAAGTCAGAATTGCGAGATATGAAGTCAGATTACGAGATATAAAATCAGAATTGTGAGATATAAAGTCAGAATTGTGAGTTATAAAGTCAGATTACGTGATATAAAGTCAGAATTGTGAGATATAAAGTCAGAATTGTGAGTTATAAAGTCAGATTACGTGATATAGAGTCAGAATTGTGAGATATAAAGACAGAATTGCGAGTTATAAAGTCATATTACGTGATTTAAAGTCAGATTACGTGATATAAAGTCAGAATTGTGAGATATAAAGTCATAATTACGAGATATAAAGTCAGATTACATGATATAAACTCACAATTCTGAGAAAAAAAACATCACGTCTTTTTTCCCCTATCTTCACTAGTTTATATCTCACAATTCCAACATTAAAAGACGCTTTTGCGAGTTTATATCATGCAATTCTCAGAATTGCAATATATAAACAGAATTGTGAGGGAGAAAAGTCAGAATTGTCAGATAAAAAGTTGCTCCTTCATTGTTTGGAACTAAATGAGGGTAAATAAGCATGACAATATGATCACTTTAAGTGAATGATCCATTTAAAAACGATCTGGTTCTTTTAATGAATCATTCAAAATGAGTCACTGATTCATTCAGAGAACCAGCTCACAGGAGTCCCTTGCTTGAATGTTTGCACAAACAAATGACTCTCATGGACTGGTTCTTGTAATGAATCATTCAAAACAAATTGATGGACTTCTTTTATGGTACCTTTCTGTCTGTTTTGGACCTTGAACGTCTCTGGTCACTATGCTTTTGTTATTGAGCAGCATGAAAATACCCTCAAGCCGTTCCAAAGATTTAAGGAGATGAGTAAATGATCAGAGAATATTCTACTCTATCCCTTTAAAATGTAATTTCCAGGCAAATGTAATTCTTTAGACGGTTAACGCAATTCAACACAAGCTAAGGAAAAATATGACAGGCATGAAATGTGTATTTGTCCGTCTGTGAAAAGCATTATGTGTGGTACCGATCGCAGACTCTGCTATAGAACATCCCTCGGGCCATTTTTCAATGCGGATCATTCCTCCAAATTTGTTTGACATGTTGAAAACAGGGTAGAGAATGGGTGGACAGCTGATGTTGAATCAATAATCATACAAGATGTTTCTGTCTGGAGGGACGGCGGGTCTGAATGAACAACGACATTCTGACTGATGACCGTTTCACCTGCACTGGGCTGAAAGGGCAACGCCGGCGAGTCTTTTGGTTTGTTTTCCACTTTGCTGACCACATAATTATATGTATTAGGATTTAAAATCCTAGAACAGAGCTATTTCCATCCTTTTGAAAATGTGCATTGTACATTAAATTGGGATACACATATTTCAGGCCGTTTGTGTGTGTGTTCAACCAATAAGCACATTTCTTATTTCTGGATCCAATCAAGCGAAGTAGGACACATTAGCGTACATTAGGACTTAAATCAGATTCAAATGTGTTTTATTTCGTCTCTATGAGACACTCATTCACTAAAGGGATTTTGGGTTGGAACAATGACACAAATGCCCAAAGGCTTGAGCGAGAGAGAGAGAGTTGAAATGAAAAGGCTCTGCAGGGCATCTCTGCCGTTTTTAAATGGGAAATATTACTCATTTTGTAGCATGTTTTCCTCCTTGCGTTAGTCAAGTGTTTCTTAGACTAAAATAATCATAATTTAGCTTTGTACGTCCTTTTTACACCCTTTTTTTTTTACAACAGTCCCTTTAAGACTATATGCACCGTATTACAGACGTCATTCCACCCTGCAAAAAGACATGAATACGGGACATTGTATAATATTAATCTATGTTTTATTATGTTATATTTAATGCTGTCAGTCGATTAAAAAAATAACTAATTAATTGCCAATTTTTCTGTATTGAATCACGATTAATCGCACCTAACTTTAAAGTTTTTAATATATTTTTATATTGCAATAATTTCACATTTAATCTCCAAATGAATGAAGAAACAGTATATTTTTACATATTTGATTTGAATAAAGTTAACACTTCACAGTCTTCGCTGCATAAATTAGATTAAATATAGATTATTTTTTATAAAAGCTACAAAAGTTATCGAGTTTAGAGCAGTGAGTGAATTTCTTTGTCTTTTGTTCTTTGATTAACATTAATGGCGGACTGTAGCAGGTTTATTAGGCTGCTGTCACTTTAAGACCGGACGCACACGCATTTCTCACAACTCTTTATGTTCATTTAAGACTTTATTTGATTCATTTGATTTTCATTGTGCTTATGATGATACTCGACAAAACGGGCATTTTGGCAAAATTGTGTATTTTTGTCAGTGCATGTCTGAAACAGCTTTCTGTGTGCAGTATAAGTGTGTGTGTGTGTCGCACAGACAGGAGAGTCACAGACAGCGTGCCAGTTTTGCGTCATATCGCGCTTGAATGGTTTAATAGCACTTAAATAAATGATAGCGTGATAATATAATGTGTTTGCGAGTTAAACTGAAAAAAAAAAATCAATCAAGTTAATTTTGACAGCACTAATCACACACCACATTTAATTCAGACCGCAAACTCACAACATACAGCAGGTACTTGAACAACAGTGTTAGGAAACAGGTCACCAGAGCACTTATAAAGGCGCAGAAATCAAGCTCAAACCTGTCCCTGAGCTCTCCATCATAAGCCATTCCTGCCCTCTAGACACCAAACACACATTAAAACACTCTCTCGATCCCTCCACTCGCTCTGTTTGCTCTGATAAAGAACTAAGCCATTTACCAGCATCCACCAGAGTCCCTGGTTACCTAGCGATGGTGGCAGTAGCCATGGGAGCAGTAGTCGCAGCGAAAGAGAGGATAATTGCAGCAGTTAGGTAGTTTCACTATTAAAAGAAACTAAGATGATGGAACCGTGTGTGTGTGTGTGTGTAACCAGATCTCACCAAACCTATCAAGAACAGGTCTGGGTCATATTGTATCACACAATTAAAAGAATAATTTAATGAAACTAAGGCCTATTTTTGTAATTTCATTATAATGTAGTGTTAAAATGAATCATTTTAAATATATGTGTATTTAAATTATAATGAGATTGAAAGGTTTTCACATTGAGAATATCTATAAAAAAATTTCTTATTTATTTATTATTTGCCCCAGACGTGTTTTTGTTTTTTGTGAGATTCACCCGTGAGGAACGGACCGTCTTGGTTATTTGCAGAGGGAAAGAATATTTTAGCATCACAGTCTCGCGGAATTTTCCTGCAGCGAGGCAAACTGTTCTACCCATAGCTCTATTTAATCCGATTTGCTTTGTGCCATTTGCTTTTGTTTTTTTTTTCATCAGTTGTGATATTTAAGCCTATTATTTTGTTTAGTTTAGTTTGTCTTGCTTTCGCAGGCTCCGTGCGACACGTGTGCCGTAGCGTGTGTACTGTCGTGGAAATCAATTCCACCGGCCCAAGTCGTCTGGCAAATAAAGACTCTGTTGTGTGCATTATGATTGAATGTACACACACATCTGTTGTGTGTAGACACACACATACACCCCCAACCCGAATAGCATAAAACCGAAGATGTAACAGATGTGCATCCGTCGTGTGAGCTGTTCCATTTGCCTGGAGACTCGCAGATTAAACCAACAGGAATAAATCAAGGCTATTAGAATGGCTGCTAATGCCTAGAGAAAAGTGGAGAAACATACAGGCCAATGCTGCTTAATTAAGGGAGGGAGACTGACCCTGAAACAGTCTGTAAAACTGGCCCGTCTTGTCTTTTTGACGTCCGAGCCAGCAGGGGGAGAGAGAGAACTGATCTAGTGTGATTACTTAGTACTTAGCAATTATATTTTGTTTGGAAAATCTGTGAAAGAGAGCTTCATCTGGTAACCATTGGGGTTTTTGTTGTCTCAGGGTGTTGAGACAGATAACGCTGATTTCCTTTTGTTAGTGTTCGTAAACACAAATGTAGGGCTGCCACGATTCCTCGATTAAATCAGATTACTCGATTTTAAGAAATCCTCAATTACAATTTAACTGTCGAATAACCGGCAAAATACCGGAAGTGGCGCGTTCCACTGACGAGAATCCATGAACAGCATTATTAGAATATTTTGCTTTTAATACTTTATTTGAACCTATTATTATTGCCTCATTGTTATATATATATATATAGATATGTGAGTGTGTGTGTGTGTGTGTGTGTGTCCTTTTAAAGCCTATTTTTTGCTTAGTTCTATTTTTATTACCACACAAAAAAATCAGATTACTCGATTAATTGTCAAAATAATCAACCGATTACCAAAATAATCGTTAGCAGTGTTTGGGAAAGTTACAATTAAAAGTAATGCATTACAATATTGTGTCACTAAAGGAACATTGCGTTCGTCACTTTTTATGAAAAGTAATGCGTTACGTGACTTTTGCATTACTTTTTCGCACCTGGTTTGGGCTTGCTTGTTTGTTTATTAACAAAAAAGTTTTATTTTTGGCAAATGTAGAGGCCCTTTCACACCTAAAGTGAAATTAATAAACTTCAGGCTGAAGCAAATGGACATTTACGCCAGTAGAGGGTAGATATCTAAAACAAGATATCTACAGCTGTGCTGTAATTCTGGACTAAATAAGAACAGGATACAGCAGAAGGAAGTTCAACACTCTTATTTCTAAATTCTAATCTAAAGTCATTTTACTTATTAGTATGGTGGAAGTAGATTAGCAGCAAAGACATTGGTTAATAAAGTGAGATTAAATACATAAATACATAGTTGTGTAATTTAACATAGTTAATTATTACAGGTTTGCATACAATTCTGAGATTGCATTTCACTTTTTTTGTTCATTTTGAGGAATACTGAATGTTTTCATACAAGTGAGATGAGTAAATGCATGTTCACATTTAGTCTAGAACTACAATAACTGTCATGTTCACACAGCACACACAACACCTCTGCACTTTTTCTCTCAACATGGGGACAGGAGAGCTGTCAGTCAATAAATGTGAAAAAGTAACTTGAGTTACTTATTTGAAAAAGTAACATAGATATGTTGTTATAAATTTAAAAAGTAATCCAATTACGTAACTCAAGTTACTTGTAATGCGTTACTTTATAGTTACTTGAAAAAGTAATCCAATTATGTAACTCAAGTTACTTGTAATGCGTTACTTTATAGTTACTTGAAAAAGTAATCCAATTACATAACTCAAGTTACTTGTAATGCGTTACTTTATAGTTACTTGAAAAAGTAATCGATTATGTAACTCAAGTTACTTGTAATACGTTACTTTATAGTTACTTGAAAAAGTAATTCAATTACATAACTCAAGTTACTTGTAATGCGTTACTTTATAGTTATTTGAAAAAGTAATCGATTATGTAACTCAAGTTTCTTGTAATACGTTACTTTATAGTTACTTGGAAAAGTAATCCAATTATGTAACTCAAGTTACTTGTAATGCGTTACTTTATAGTTACTTGAAAAAGTAATCGATTATGTAACTCAAGTTACTTGTAATACGTTACTTTATAGTTACTTGAAAAAGTAATCCGATAACGTAACTCAAGTTACTTGTAATACGTTACTTCATAGTTACTTGAAAAAGTAATCCAATTACGTAACTCAAGTTACTTGTAATGCGTTACCCCCAACACTGATCGTTAGTGACAGCCCTACACAAATGTAATGCTTTGAAATGCAATATAATGCAGCTAAACAAACCAACAAGCTCACTACAAGAATGCTTTTTCTGTGCACAATGTTTTTCCAGCATTTCTTAAAGCCAAAATCTGTTAAATGCACTCATGCACTAAAACCTCCCAGACTCGAGTCCCTCTGGGAAGTTCCTACTTACAAGTTCAGAAGTCATAATTATGATGTGATGTGGCTTCAATGATTTTGGTTGGACTCACTGAGCAGCTTCATTTTTTTCACTCTTTTCTACTTTCTGACTAAGACAGGAAGCTTTTTCGGGCTAATGCAACAACAAAAACAGAAAAGGATGTACATTAGTTGTGTAATTGGTGCTTTATCTGTTTTTTATCATTGTTGTGCAGCCATAAAGAATGGTGGGAAATGTAGTTTAGCCTGGCGCCTCATAAACCTGCTAAATGAGTGGTATTTTCCAGCAAGTTTCATCATCTACAGTACACAAAATGCGTTGAAGCAAAACTGTTCGGTCGATATTTACTGTTACAACTTTGCCATGATTGTTTAATTGAGTCAAAAATTGCGAGAGTGTCTACCTACACTCGTGACGTAATTCCGGTCATTCCGACATATCTTTAAAGCATTTGTTAGAGGCCTGGTCTAGACTAGCCAGAATCCAGCAGAAGTTTGAGTGGAGTGACTCAGCAGGTGTGTTTGTGATAGTGCTGATCTCTCCTCTCAATGATTCTCTCCACACCCCTCCTCCTCTTCCTCGCGATCTGCTCAAATGAATTTGGAACTCACAGCAGGTAGGTGTATCGAACCTCGAGTCCCTGGTGTGGAGGCTGGAGAAGAAATAGAGGCAGAAATCCATAAAGAAACTTTGTGAATGAGTAAGACGATCGTGGGGGAGCCTCTGAGGAGAAGACTGAGAGAGCTTGTGAGGTACAGAGCAGAAAAATAAAAGCATATGGATTATTGCTAGAACTTCTGGGAATTCCCGGAGCGGGAAAAGAAAAGATGGCTGCCAATGGTGCTGGAAGCTGTCAACTTGTGTTTGTCATCGAGTTCCATCTCTCACTAACTCTGTCTCCTTGACTTTCATATGCTTTTTGTGGACATGAAACAGCATATTGTACATTTGTGAAAGCTAATCTCATGCAGCTCAGGAAGCCAAAGTTTGCCCAATAAGAGGAACCGTTTCCCCCAAATCGTCAGCTCAGGCTAATGTGCTGCTATGTTGTTCCAAAGGGAGATATTTTATGGAAATCGTTTTTTAAGAACTACAACAAATGGCTGGTAGGGACTACAATAAGATTCTTCCCAGGTTGGTGACATCACAAAAGTCAAAATTTACATAAACCCCACCCCCGGGAACACACAACAATGGGGGTGTGGCCATGTAGGCTTCTTTGGAGAAGAGGAAGAGTTGTTGCAGTAGAGTCTTGTTAACATGCCGTCATTTTACGCCGGACTGCTTCACAAACGAGGGTCAAGTCTCTCCACCGGTGTCGACTCCGGTTTGAACAATGTAAGGCTGAACGTTACTGACAATCCTCATTTTGGCTGCGTGAGATTCTCCAGCCTTGTTGTTGTTGAGCAACCGAAGCGCGAGCTGTTAAAGCTCTGTTCTCTTCTGGAAAGGGGGCCGGGAGCAGCAGCTCATTTGCATTTAACGGGACACACACAAAAACGGCATGTTTTTGCTCTCACCCAAATAAGGTCAAATTTGACAAGCTATAATAAATGATCTGTGGGGTAATTTGAGCTGAAACAGACACATTTTGGGGACACAAGAGACATCATAGGGCATTATAGGTCCCCTTTAATGTTTGTGAGATTTTTTTATTGTCTGCCAGGTAAAAATAATCACATACTAAAGTAAACCCCTCACCTTGAGCAATAGTAGCTATTACTGATGAATATTAAATGCACTCGCTTCACCTCCACATTTGGCAGAATAATTATTCGATTATTTTGAATACATTTTTTTTTTTTTTAAACTTTGATTTTGAATGCAAAACAATTGATCTGAAGTCAGTCGCCCGACTACTGGAGGTGTGCTTGGGCATCCGAGTTTCTCCTAGCTTCACCCAACAGGAAGCTTCCATAGATTATTTATCTGTGCTCGAAGGACTATGTGGCTCCTGCATTATTCACAGTTTAAAAGCAAGAGAGGCAATTTGGTTCGGCGTTATGTTCAATAAGCATAGCATCAATCCCCAGCCGTGACGCTGGGCTCTGGTCCGGCCAGCGGAGGAGGTTGGAGATGTATAAAGTTGTCTCCGCCTGAAAGTCCGATAAGACGGACGGCAGCCAGCGTGGTTTCCCGAGCAAAAAGATGCAATCGCGCCGGACTCACTCGGGATAATAGAGGGTGGGGAAATAATATTTTATTCAATAAATCAGGGTCGGTCTTCTGTGATGGACTGTTGCGATCTCCCCGTCATGTTTTGCTCTTCCACTCTCCTTTGAATGCAGTCCATTTTCTTTGTTTTTTCAGACCACATATAATATTCTTGCTGAATGATCCATTTTACGGCCAGATAGAGGTTGGGTTTACATGCATGCAAAATCTGCACACAGACATATTTTCACCTATATGTAAATATATGTGTACTCACACACACCGATACAGGCGGTGCCTTGAGACTCAATCGATATGCTTCTCTTTCCTGCAAAGGCTGAAGGAGCCATTGAGATCATTCTTGGCTCGCGGCCACAAGCTCTTTTATCCTTCAAAGTGTGTGTGTGTGGCCTTCCAGTATTGATGTTGTGGTGTGTGCCATGTCTGTGTTTTATTGAGTTTGTGTACTGTGTGTTGTGAATGTTGTGTGACTATGACTCAATGTATAAAATGGTGAGAGAGCCCATATACATTATCACTGTATCCTCTGAAAAAGCAACCGATACAGACGTTTCTTCTCCATACCGTCAGCATCGTGTTTGTTTCATTTTAGTCTATACATAAAAATATAATAGAATAAAAACTATATATTTATATATATATAATTGTAATTATTTGAACTAACTATAATTATTTATATTTTTCATGGTAAGTGAGTCACATGTTGGTTCAGTGACTGCTTTGAATGATTCAGCCAGTTCATCTTATAAATGATTCCCCAAAAGAACCAGCTCATAAGAGTCATTTGATTGTGAATCAGATTACACAACACTTTAGCAGCTGCATAACAATGCTGTAACAACCACATATCACCCAACTTAGCATGGTAAGCACCACAATGTTCTTGTTTTTATGTTAAAATCTAGTTAAAAGCTACTATTCGACAGCATGTGTCATTTTCTTATTTTATTTACATATGTTTCCGTTAGACTTTTTCTTCTTGACAAACATGCATCTCTTTGATTCAGAGCATCTAACAAGCCTTTCCTACAGAGCGGCAAATTGAGTCGCTTTTCAGGCTTTTCACTTTGTGTCTTTGCGGCATGACAGGCAGGTTACGCTTGCATGCGGCCGCTAATACCTTCCCGAACATGTACGGTTGATCCGTGGAGCTCAGAAGACCCGTCCGAGTAAACACTCTAAACGCTCATAAACACACGCCACACTGACTCATTCAGCCAGACATCTGACGTGAAACACAAAAACAGAATTACGTTCTCAATCCAAAGTGGTCTTTCAATGCGTAAATCACAGAGGAGAAACGTGCGGCTCGCGCAAGTGCGCGAAATGAAGTCTCCAGAGGACAGAGCAAGAAAACAGAGAGAAGGGGAGAGGTATTAAGCAATAAGGCATTCAGGGTTGTGTTATGCTGTGAATTTAAGCTCTTATCCAAAACCTAGTGAGCTGCCTCGCTGTCTGATGCCTAAAAAGGCTGCTGTCTTCTAAGGATGCATCTTAACTCACATGTGACAGATTTAAAACACTCTACAGACAGCAACTATCATGCAAATAGCACTCACAGGAGACTCGACTCGCAAATAGTTTGGCATGAACATGTGGCTAAGCTAATAGGGAGAAGCTTTAATAAGCGTACAGATACATAAAATGTTGGGGTAAGATAAACAGTTTTATTGATACAAATTAAAATAATGTTTATTAATAATCAATATTTTTCCCTCCACCATCTCGAATGAGCTTGTCGCAATGTATTATACGATTTCATCCTCTGCGATGGACACAAGTGAGCCTTCGCGTCAGGAGTATATCAGCGATGCCTTAAAGGGGTACTTCACTGCTGGCAAAATGGGCTTTATAAAGAAACTCGGCTGCCTGCACACTCGAAAAAATTATGTGTTGGCTCAACAACAAAAAATGAGCAGTTTGCATCAATTTTTTGAGTAAATTACGTTCAACCAACAAGCTACATTGAGTTAGATGAACTTAATGGTTTGTAGCATTAACACAAATGTTTGCAATTTAAGTTGCTCCAACAACCAACAAGTTGTAGCCCTGGGACCAAGGCTGAAAAGGAGAGCACCTCCAGCATGGCCAAAACAAAAATGCTGTTCTAGGAGTACAACACAAGAAATACTACAACAACAAAATATAATAAATAACAATACTATAATGCACACATCATCAGTTTGTCATCAGATTATATTCATAATATAGCACTTGCTTTTATAAAACTGTTAATATTAATTAAATAATGCATTGAAATGTTATATTATTAAGCGAATAGATATTGTTACGACGTTGTGCTGATGCTATAAACCAAATAATATAGTTATGTTATTTACACTTGCCAGTCATTTTTATATAAGCACATTCATATATAATTGTGCATACTGCATATGTTAAGTTAATTATAAAATAATTAGATTTTCTTATGTAATTATATATGTAAAGTGTCTTGTTTTTATAAAAAGGACATCACTGATGTGATGATGAAAAAATCTGAAAGAGCTGGTTCAATGATTCAGTGAGTTGATTCCGCGAGGGCTTCAACGGACTGATTCAAACCGATAACTTGTGGCTGTATGAGATTTTTAAATGATTCATAGACGAACCTGGCCAAAATAGATATTTGTTTGTGTGGTAGAATGTGCTTGTGGCCTCTTTTAAACACTTCTCGTCCTAACGGAACTCTGGCTTTCCAAACTGTATGTTTAACACTGATGTATTGTCCAATCAGCATCCAGGACGAAACTATCCGTTTTGTGTGTTTAAACACGACGTGAGGGCAGTCAGGAAGAAAGAGAGAGAAATGGAGTGAGAGAACTCGAGTGGAAGATACACAGCTTCAGGCAAACAGAAAACAATTGTTTCACTTCCTCCCGTAACCTGTTTCACCTTTAAACAGCAGATCTCTTTCACTCAATTAATTTCTGCACATTGGCTGTGGAGTGCAGTGGAAAAGGGCTTTTATATCCGCCTTTTATTTCGGAATTTTCTCTCGCTGTGTTTTTCTGCTCCGGTTTTGTTTACATGCCACTATTTGTTTTTTATTCTCTTCTGTTATGAAGACTTGTGGACTTCACACATTGAAAACACAAGGGGGCGGATTCACTAAACAATCAAGTGATGGTGAAGAGCGTTGGAACTGGGCATGGATCCAGACCTGCGACGAGGAGCATTTTTGACATGTTGAAGAGCCAGTGTGTATAATTTCTTTAGTTAATTGGGTGCTAAAACAACACAGACAGTATCCCTTTTTAATGAATTCCCTCTATATAGTGTCTCGGGAAGCCATTCAAACACGCAGAACAGAGCCACGTACATCCGTACATACGGTAGCAAATCCATTCCTAAACTTCTCCCTGTCTCCCTCTCCGCCCTTTGCCTCCTGCATAAACACATTCATTTGCATCCTTCAAAATCCACAGACAACAGAAGTTGACACGCAAAAAGCCATGACGGGAAACACGCATTCACATTTGCATACAAGCCTCCCTTGTCCCTTGCGCTCCTGTGTCTGCTTGTCACAGATTGTTTTTGCTGCTTAAATATATTTTTCAGTGATTGACTGCAGGACTAATGATGAACCTGCAGCATCCAAAGGCTCCGGGTGCGAGAAGGAGGAATGATGAATCTTAATCCGTTGACCCATCCTGCTCTGTGAGTCGCTGGGCTGGGCTGTGCTGCTCCGCTAGTCCTCTGATTTAGGGGTCAACGGGTCAACCGAGTGCAGCCCACTCGACGACCTCTTGTCAATCTCTGTTGTTATGGTAACCGCTATGGTTCAGGTAGAGCAGACGCGTGATTATCCTCGAACAGGTTTTCCCTGCTGAGCTCCCACTGTCTTCTGACATGATATGGAAGAGAAAATTGTCCTGAGATGAGCATGGGCAAGTGATTCACTGGCGGCCGGTGAGTCATCACCTGTTGTTCTTTTATCCGTCAGTGTCCAGTCAGGCTGGCAGTGGGCTGATTTTATGTCGCCTCAGTTTAGAGCCCAGGAATCTGCTTTAGACGTATCTATAGGCAGTAAACGTTAAACCATTGCACCTGTTCTAGTCTAAGATGGATTTTAAATATAACAAGTAACTTATAATAAATATATATAATGTGTGTGTGTGTGAGTATATATAAAATAAAAAATTATTATTATTTAAAATGTCAATAATATTATAATTATAGTAATTATATTAACTAATATTATAATGCTACTATTAATAATAGTTTATGATTCATTTTAATATAATAATATTTTGTATAAATATAAAAATAAATTATATAATTTATTTTCTATATATTATAATAATAATAATATTATCTATTTTTATTATAATTAATTATATAAGAAAATATTATTATTATTATTTAAAATTTTATATTATAATTATATTATATTAACTAATATTATAATACTACTATTAATAATAGTATATGATTCATGTTAATATAATATATTTTTATTCATATAAAAATAAAATATAAATTTTAATATTACAAATCACACTTTTGATTAGGAACAAGAAATGACACCAAACCAACAGGCAGCTGTGATACAACTAGCATATCTTATCATCATCAAACATGTCTTAATGTAATGACAATCAAACAAAACGACATTGCTTCATCATGTTCACTAACTGTTAGTGGATTCTTATTTTATTATACGGGTAAATCTCACTAAACCTGTCAAGATCATGTCCAGATTAGATTTAAAAATGTATTTTATGACCATAATGCTGAAAGCTCAATCTAAAATATATGATTGAAATTCGAATGCATTCATGGTGGTTTTTGTTGCACTGCACTAACGCAGGTTTAAATAAAAAAAAAAAATCAACATATTTTATAATGCTCATACCACTAAAAAATATAGCAAATTAGAATTATCGTTATGAAGAATGAGAATGACCAAAACGGATTTATTGATTTGTTTATTTTTATTTATGGAGGAAATATAACCTGTACCCAGTCATCCGTTCTGAGCTCGACCATATCCACCGCGGATCTCTGCCTCCAGTTCAACATCTGTTTGTTAGCTGATGATTTGGGAGTTTGGAGGTTACAAAGTGTCTCTCTCTGCTCTAATTAAGCATGTTTTAGCAGGACTCCGGCCTGGTGTCGCGCTCTCCGCGTTCCCTCGAACAGCTCGCAGACGCCACACACTTCCCTTCTTTTGAGCTCCGAGTTTGCATAATTACCCAGGTAATTGCGGAGTAATTGGCGCCGTCACCTGCTCCCAAGACGCGCCAGCATTGTTTTATCAACAGCTGGAATCAAACCTGCGTGAGGAGAGAGCTGAGGAAAGAGAAAGAGAGACATTTTAGAAAGAAAGAGGGTAGAAAGTTGTCTGCCCGGGGGACCGTTACCCTCTCGTTATGAATGGAAATGTATGAAAATGCACCCTGCCTGCAGCCACACAAGAAAAGACAAGAACGAAAGGGAAAGGAAGTGGGGAATGCAGAGGGGAGGAAAAGTTGAAGATAGCACAAGAATTAGGGAAAGGAAACCAAGGAGGAGTAAATAAACAAAAGGCAGAAAGAAGTTGCGTGACTGAGACACAGTGGGTGAGAGAAGAGAGATCATGTCTATCTCGAGGGGAGAAAACGAGGTGTCAGCCTTTGTTTCTCTCTCACTGTCTGTCGCTCTCTCTCGCTGTGAGGCTGTGGAGGCGAGGAGAGTATTTGTTTAAAGCCTGGTGCATTATTCATTCGTTTTAATAGACTGGGCGTCTTTAAAACCTGCAGGATAGTTGAGGAACCCTGTTCCTCTTAAAGGCCAGTGCACCTCTAAATGAGCTTTCTGTCATCATTCACTCAGCCAAGTGACGTTTGACATTATTGACGTGGTTTGCAAGCAAGATTTTCAGTCAGAAATGACTTTTACTTTTTTGTCTGTAATATTTTGGCGCTCAACAGGCCTGATCCTCATTATGGAAAAGAGCTGTTATTCTGGAATATGTTTTCTTTTGTGTTTCACTGAAAAGACATTAATAGTGAACTGCTCCTTTAAACTCAACCCATTTTACTTAACTAATATCATATTTCTGAGTAAAACAAAAACAAAAGGAATTCAGTAAGACAAGGAATCAAATTGAAAGTTCTATTTTCACGTCATGTTTGAAGGATTGGGTTTTTATGTTTTAGAAAGAAGAATCTTATGCTCACCAAGAAATGCAGTAAAAACAGCAACATTGTGAAACATGATTTCCGTGATGGCAAATGTTATTACCTGCGATTGAAAGCTGAATTTTCAGCATCATTCAGTGTCACATGATCCTTCAGAAATCACTCTAATAGGCTGCTCAACAAACATTTCTGATTATTGTCAATGTTGAAAACAGCGGTGCTGCTGAATATTTTTGTGGAAATGATGATACATTTTGTTTTCCGGCATTCTTTGATGCATAGGAACTGCAAAAGAACAACATTTATTTGAAATAGCATGTAAAGCATCCTTGATTCATCCCTGAACAGTATAGTGTTAATAAAATATGAAGAAGAGATACAGTGTGTTAAAGGATCATGCAGTTCTCATGACTCTTAACAGTCCAGATGGAGTGACACCTTGAGTCTTGGCCTTGTGTTCTTCACATTTACAGAGCAAACAACACAAACGCCTCCTACACAGCAGCCTCGACACACATTGTGCGTCACAGCAACATGCCGAGAAGTTTCATTAAACCTGCCTTCGCACAAACGCTGACCCGCACGCGTTCATTCTCAAGACCTACCTGCTGGATATATGAGTGAGCTCTCGTTTATTCATGACTAGATTTACATGAAACATGTGCTTTATGGGCAAACTAATAGGACGGCGCACATATAGGCAGGGACGCAGCGAAGGACGCAGGAATTCACTGTCAAGGTCGTTGCTCCTATTAACTGCTGCTGATTCGTTTGCAACATCCGACAGAATTATAGAGTGAGGCGTAATCTGAGAGAGCGCACGTCTCCCCAGCTGCTCGTTACATCCCGCCGATACACACAGGAGGCGACGGACACACACGGGCTCTCGTCTGGAGGTTTGGTGCTGTCTGGTTGTGGCACAGCAGCATCTGCTGGTGAAAGACACGCACAGGCTCGAATCCCCTCAGTTCTTGCTCCACGAATCCACACAAGCATAAATATAGCGCTCTACTTTTAACACGTAATGTTCATCCACACGTTCACACACATCAGCGGGTCCACCGAGGTTCATCCTCCTAGCTACCGTGACCAGGTTGTTGCGGAGGGCGGCTGCGCTCCCAGAGCCCTGCGGGGGTAATGAGAGGAAATCCTCCCTGCTGAATTGATTCCCAAGCTGAGACGAATAGGGAAAAACTGCCTCAGCCAGCATGTCTGGCAGCGAGCTGTCATGTGGAACGCAAAGGTGAGGATTTTGAGCTGTTCGGGGCAAACGTTTATGTTTATTTCAGGTGAGGTTTGGCTGTGTTGGGATTATCCGGCAAACCAAAATGAAAGCATCATCAAATGCAAGCAGAGGAAATTGGTGTAAAGCATTCATAATAGGTCGACCGCCGCGTTCACGATCATATTTGTATTTATTTGAATTCAGTGGTTCAGAGTCATTTGTGGTTTGCTTGTGTTGGAATTATGATGCAAAATTTAAAATGCCCATGGGTCGGGATTGATTAGGAACGTGCCCAAAGACTAATAGTATGTTTGGAAAGAAAATCATGCGTTCTATGGAGCCTCTGAAGGGATGGAAAAGATATATTTCAATATATTTCGCATTCTCTATAGTTGGGTAATTACTTTTTATATAATTCGCCGCACCGTGGAGCCACTATGAATGTATTGCAATCGTTTTTGAATGCATGTTCGCTTTTTACTTTCGCTTTTGAATTTGCGAACATGTGTTCTCTGTCTACGGGGAGCGTCGCTACTGACCACACATTTTACAAGATATTTGCGCTCCAAATCCTCCGCCATCATCTTATCAGTCATCTCTCCTTACTATTACCTGACTACCGCAGCCAGCCTGACCATGTCCCTTCAGGGGCTTCGTAGAACGAGCATTTTCCGCGCCTTTCCGAATTTGGATTTATGCTTGAAGCACATCCCTAATTGTCTTTTAAATTCCGATTTGATTCCGGCGAATGCAGAATTGTAATTCGAATTTGAACATTTTAAGACAAGCTTTAAATGTTCACAAAAAAACGTTTTGAAGTTTGATTGCATGTTTAAAATGCCACCTACAGAAAATTCATCGTATTCCATTTGAAATGAAATGTTAGCCCATTTTCACACACACGAAGCAGTGGGCAGCCATTTTGTTGTGGGGCTTGTCCCTTCCTCAAGTCATTTCCTGTCAGTATTGAGAATCGAACCCACAACCTTCAGGTTACCAGTCTGACTCTCTAACCATTAAGCCACAACTGACCCAATTCGCACTTGGAAGAACACCTCATTTCCCTGAATCAGCTGTGCTGAAT
This sequence comes from Opsariichthys bidens, assembly GCA_037194245.1. Lineage (NCBI taxonomy): Eukaryota > Metazoa > Chordata > Actinopteri > Cypriniformes > Xenocyprididae > Opsariichthys > Opsariichthys bidens. The sequence goes on from CM074299.1 coordinate 15,552,617, forward strand.
TTCTTTGATTTGCAACTGAATGAATTCCTTTTCCATTTTCCAGTTTAGCTTCCTGTGGAGGGTGTGGCCAATTCAATTCAAATTCACATTTATGAATTGAAAGGGAGTCGATTCTTCGGTTCTTGCATCAAAACAGGGAAAAAGGCTACTGTTCGATAACACTGTGTTTATTCTCAAATGCCGGCAATGATGGTTACAACGGCGCCTTGACAGTAACAGCCGAACTGTTTTATTTACTGTTGAATTGATGACCGTTGTGCAAAATTTGGTTTTCGGCCTGCAGGTTTGGCCACAACTTCCTGCCACCGCGAACTTCAGCTGCGTCTGAGGAAATTTTTCAAAAGGCCAGCACATTTGTGTTAGGGAAGAGAGAGTGCCTGACCTTTCAGAAAGACGATACCTGTTTCCCTTTTCTCTCCATTTTCGCACTCGTTCCCGCTCGTGTTTTTCTCTCTCTCGCTCTGCTAACATCACACCCGCCCGCCGTAGAAATTCAATCTCGTTTTGAACATGCTTCGATTGAAACTGCACTTGATGTATCTCCGGTCGCCAAACAAGAGCGAGTGTCTCGCTGTTTGTATTTCCAGTGCGATTCATTTACCGTGTCATGTTACGCCATCCCTTTTTATGCTAATGCACTTGTCACAGTCTATTTTAGCTCTGACGTTGGCATTTGTTTTGCGTCTGCCCCGTTTTAGCGAACGCACAAGTTTTGCATTCAGATCTAAAGTGCTTTTTATCGCCTTCGGAAGAAATGGCAGTTGAAAAGGCATTTGGAAAGCTCATAAAGGGTGGAATATGTAATGCGTGTAGTTTTTCTTCCTCTCCCTCCCCCTTCTGTCTCTCGCTCGCTTGAAACCCATCCAATTGGCTTGGCGGTAATTGAATCTTAGCCGTCTGGCCCAGAAAGGCGGCGTGCAGGAGTTTAGTTCTGTTGTCCCATTTTGCTCTCGTGATGTGTGTGCGTCCGCGCCCGCTTCTGCTGCGCTGGGACTCGCAGCGAGGGCTCATGGGATGGATTGTCCTTATGGACGCCAGGCTGTGGTCATCGTAGATGGATTATTGTAGCATACTATCAGATGAGTCCTACAAAACTGTTTGCGTGTGTGCGTGTTGTATTAGTCTGTTGAAATGGAGCTACTACCTTTTTTAAAGGAATAGTCCATCATTTACTTACCCTCACATCTTAGGCCTGTATGAAAAAAAAAGATAAATAGTGCAGAATATTCGAAAAGAATAAGTACGGGTGCTGCGGAACTCCAGAAAAAGGGCAAAAAAAGCCTAAAAGTACCATGAAAGTAGTTCGTGCAACTTGCTATAGGCTTTATGTGAGTAATTCATCTCAGAATGATATCTCATGTCGTTACGTGTCGCGACAATCATATTTGAACTGGATGTGACATGAGACATCGTTTCTATTTTTATTTGTTTATTTCTTTAAGCCTTAAAGGGGTCGTATCACATGAGGGCTGTACAATTGTATGTGAAAATGTTGTTTATTCTGAATTTTCAGCATCAGTCTTCAGGTCACATGATCCTTCAGAAATCATTCTGATATGACGATTCGCTGCATTTCTGATTGATATCGGTGTTGAAAACGGTTGCGCTGCTTCATATTTTTTTTGTGCAAAGCACAATTCTTCAATTCAGTAGTTCAAGTATCGTTACTCATTTCGCATGCAAGGAGGTTATCCAATCCTACCCGAGCTCTACAGTACAAATGTTTTAAAGCAACGGTTGCAAAAGCAGCCTGTTTAATTCTCAGGGTCAAAGAACAGTCGTGATAAACTCAATTACGACTGTTTTGAAACCTTGAGTAATATTGTAAGTGGACTTTGGGGAAAACTTTGCTTCGGTGTAAAAGTTTCATTCAATGATATTCATCGTACGTTCCCCATGAATATTCATGAAGGTCGCTAAACTTCTTCTGCAATATATTTTTGCCCGTCACTCTCCCTGACGCGGCGAGCCCATCAGCGGCGCGTTCGCTCACTCACCGCTGACAGACAGACAGGTGGGAGAGGAGTCCGTCATAGAGACAGGCCAGACAGACTGACAGGAGCGCTCCAGAAACTCTCAAGGAGACAAACTCTCAGGAGAAGAGGGAAAATGACTAACTAATTACAGACAACGGATGTTCTGGCCTTCACATACAAACAAGCACCCAGACGCAGGCGTGTGCAGGCGGTAAATACTGTAGACGAACTAATTGCTGCCCACTGCGTGACCTTTCTTCTCCCGTCACAGATTAACGGATGGCAGCCATAAAGACTCTTGGACATTTCTAGATGCCCACATTTTGCTTGCTTTAAACTCACATTTAACCAGCTAATACATGTTCAAACATCTATACTGCTCTTTAGAACGATAATAAAGGTTAGCACATTAATATGAGTTTGTTTAACCCTCTGGGGTCTGAAGAGTAGTTTGACATGCCCTGACATTTGTGCTTTTTTCAGTTGCTGACAAACATACTAATGACAAAAGTCTCATTTCGCTAGGCTACAATAATATGTGAGCAACAAGTATGCACATATTTGTACTTTTGAGAGAATTACGTAAATGCGTGATTCTTACTACTTGGGGTCAGTGGTTTGTTCCGGTCTGTAACCTCAAGTATGAGCAGTGGTGCAGTCCTATGATTTCCGCAATGCAGAAAACGTGGAATTTGACAAATTTTGGATGAATAAATAAAAAGTAATGAGTCAAACTGCGATATGGACTAGTGTCTATGAATATTAAATTGCGAAAAGACTGCTATTTAAATATGAATTCATATCATATACAGTGAAACTCAAAGGTCTTCATGACAAGCTGTCAAAATAACCCGTCAGTTTTACTTGAAGAAATTATGACACATGTATAATACTTTTGAACAGTATTCATGTATGCATATTAATAAATACATATGTAAATCTCTAATAATAATAATAATAATAATACAGTTCAATATTACGCAATATCACACAAATGTTAGTCCAGTGTTTTTACAGTAAACCTTCAGAGCAAAAAGAAAAGGAATTGTTCAAATTTAGTTTGATTACATTTTAAAAGATGAATTAAGTTGTTTCTTTTTTTTTTTTAAGCATTCATTTGATTGCCACTTTTTTATTATAAATCTGTATTAAATCATGAAATGGAATAATTAAAACACGACAACAGAATTTCTGGACATTTCATGTAGCGCACTATCATTATTAAAAGTTTACTAAATGATTACATTATAAAAGTTTTATAGATTCATCTGATCCTTTTTGGCTTTTCAAATGCAAATAAAACAATATAAAATCAAAGAGTCTGGGCTAAAATATAAAGGCTGTTTATGGCCCTACAGTAATTAACCGTGATACTCGCTTTAGCAAACGCCACGAAAAACTTTTGCACCAGCGAGGCCGATCGACCTTGCTGTAATCAACATTGCTTCCACAGCTGTCCTGCTGTCCTCCCCGACCCCTTGATCCTCCAGAAAGAGTGATGGAAGGAAGTCACAGCGAAGGTCTTTTGAGATTTTCGGTCGAATTGTTACCTGAAGGTGGCTGGAGGTTGTGTTTGTGTGTGTGTTTGTGTGACGCCCTTTAAAAACTTTCCCCAGCTCTGCGGATCTGTGTAAGGCTGCAGGGTAGTGTGCAGATCTTATTTTCTGATAAGTTTACGTGATGTCTGGGATTTTGTGGCCCTCTAACAGGTCGTAGAACAAGCCTGCAGCTCACGGGCACGACCGATGGAAAAAGCGGACGCTTAGTGCTAATCCCTTTGAGAGCGCTGGGACACACATATCGCCTCGTGTGTTTGTGTGTGAGACGAGAGTGCGAATGCCGTGCTCTCTGTTTGTGTGTAAATTCGAGATATGCAGAACCTAAAGAAGTCCTGTGTAATTAGTCTCTGACACCGGTCCGCAGGCCCACACTGAATCCTCCTTATTAAATATTTAACGTTTTCACCTCTCAGTTAGAGTACAGTACTGTCAGTTCCACTTGACACATTTTACCATTTTTAAGTCTGCAGATTTTCCCCAAACATCAGAACGTGAAGTCTGCTGATCCCATCTTGTCCTTTGGGGGTAGTCGTGGCCTAGTGGTGAGGGAGTTGGGCTTGTAATCTGAAGGTTGTGGGTTCGGTTCCCACGTCGGCAGGACTTTAACCATGACTAAAGTGCCCTTGAGCAAGGCACCTAACCCCTAATTACTCCCCTTGTAAGTCGCTTTGGATAAAAGCCTCTGCTAAATGATGAAAAAAGATACACTGTGTTTTCTTTCCATCAAAAAATTGAAAAAATATATAGCTGGAAGTCTAGTTTTAGTTTTGTTTTCAGAGAAATATAATTAAAGCCAGGGGGGAAATGATCTAATCGATCTCTAATTTTATTCTAATCTCTAATTTTATTTTTACTTTACTTTTCTTTTCTTTTTTTTTACTATATCTTACTGTGTGTTGTTTTGCATCCCAAGTACATTTTTCTTGCTTTTTTTATTCTGGAAAACAAGACAAAAATACAGCGTAAGAAAAATAAACCTGTTTTACCTTTGAATTTATTTTATTTTATTTTTTTGAGAATAAACATCCATGTGTTTTGCATCAGTTTATTTTGAAATTTTTGCTGAGATGGAGGAAGTTGTTAAGCGATCAGGCTTTTCCCCATCGTTTGGCATTAAGACAGACAGACAGAGAGAGAGTAGGACGGCACGCCGTGGTAGCAGACGGCCGCTGCAGTCTAATTAAATTAATGAAGACACATGTTGTCCGGTCGGCCTGACTGGGCGGCTGTCATCTCTGTGCCGGCTGGGGCCTGTCGAGGAGGGAATGGGGCCGCTCGGCTCTGGCCCGACGCCACGAACGTTTAACAGGCTGCGTGGTACCGTTTGGATCAGACCGGATCCAATCAGGACCTCATGATTACAGCGGGACGGGTCTGTGACAGTGACGTTGAGATCAAATCAGAACATCGTTCTTGGTTAAGTTGAGTTTAATGTTTCCTTTCATTCAAGTATTACCCTCAATGTTTCAGATGTGTCTCTTAAAATTCCCTAGAATAAAAAAAAAAAAAACAATAAGCAAATCAGATGATTATTGAAATATAGTAATATAGAGCTATAGAATGATTGATTCTTATGTAACAAGAGACAAGGGTAGTCGTGGCCTAGTGGTGAGGGAGTCGGGCTTGTATTCTGAAGGTTGCTGGTTCGATTCCCACGCCGGCAGGAATTGAAAGTGGGGATCGTGAATAAACAGCACTCTCTCCGCCTTCAATACCATGACTAAAGTGCCTCTGAGCAAGACACGTAACCCCTAATTGCTCCCCTTGTAAGTCGCTTTGGATAAAAGCGTCTGCTATATGAAAAAGAGACATATGTGGAATTATTAGAATGTTTTTCTCAGTAGAAAATTTCATTTGCTCTTCATATTCATCATCTTTTATTTTATTTTATTAAAAAATTTTAATTGTTCTTCCCTATGGACTTTGGTCAGGATTGATTTAATTTAATCTGGAGAAAAAATGAGAGGCAAATCACCTTCGGCAATAAGAGAAACATTTCTTAACATCATCATTTAATATATTTTTATTATTATTATTTTATTTTATTTTATTAAAAGTTTTAGATTGTTCTTCCGTATGGACTTTTGTCAGGATTGATTTAATTTAATCTGGAGAAAAAATGAGAGGCAAATCTCCTTCGACAATAAGAGAAACATTTCTTAACATCATCATTTAATATATTTTTATTATTATTATTATTTTATTTTATTAAATTTTTTAGATTGTTCTTCCCTATGGACTTTGGTCAGGGTTAATTTAATTTAATCTGGAGAAAAATTTGAGAGGCAAATCTCCTTTATCAATAAGAGAAACATTTCTTAACATCATCATTTAATATATATATATTTTATTATTATTTTATTTTATTTTATTAAAAGTTTTAGATTGTTCTTCTCTATGGACTTTGGTCAGGGTTGATTTAATTTAATCTGGAGAAAAATTTGAGAGGCAAATCTCCTTTATCAATAAGAGAAATGTTTCTTAACATCATTATTTAATTTTATTATTTATTTGTTCATCCCTTGACTTTAGTCAGGGTAGATATCATATATAATTTGACAAATGAAATATATATATATATATATATATATATATATATATATAGTTGTTTATTTGATTTTTTTTATATGTATTTCCTTTGAAGTACACAGCAGTGCAACCCATTGAACAACCTTCCGTCCTTCACAACCTCATTTTCAAAATATGGCATCTAAAATGACTGAGGTCCATGGGTAGATGGAAAAAGAAAAAGATTTGAGGCGTAGTAGAATAACAAACACTTTAAGTTATTAATGAAGGTGATTCAGACTCCAGATAAAACACACTGTGATTTTCCAAGATTCTGGAACTTTTTTTGTAAATATCAGGAGGAGCTGCCCACATTAGAACAGATCCAGCTTCCAATGAACATGACGACAGTGCCCTCTTCCTGTTCTTTCCAACAGAAAATAGAAAAGGGGGCGTGAGAGACGGGAGCATTTTCATCTCATGGGTGTGAAGATGGTGTTTCCCAAAAAATGCATTTGAGAGGCGCTTTGCTCCGTTAGATTTGCCAAACTGCGTCATATGCAGTTGGAATGGAAATTTGACTGAATGACTCAAGCTCACTTGTGTCGTTGTTTATTTGATGGGTTGGTAATTACCCACCATTCTAGTTCCTCGGGTCACGCTATATTTAAACATGCGGTTCACAGTACGTCTCGCAGCCTGCGTCATATAGATAGTCGGCTGATTCAACTGGCTTTTCCTCCATGAGTGTCTGACACCCACCAGCGCATTTTCCCAGAGCTTCACAGAAAACAGACCTTGTCTTTCAGGCAACAGATTAAATTAACTTGAGGTGGGAAATGGAAACGAAAAAAACGATGCGAGAGAATTCCCCCGAGAGGGACGCGATAATAAAAGATGTGTGAAAAGTGACGTGTTTGAGGAATGAGATGCACAGGTGATGAATCGACAGAGCTCTGGTTAACCCGGCTTGGAGAGAAGGGGATTGCTAGTTGACCTTTGAACTCCACGTGATATGTTCTTGTGTGCCATCTGCACTGTTCTGTAATTGTTTGTCTATGTGCATATGTGCCAAATGGATGTTTAGCTGCCTCTGTTTTTACAGTGATGCACTTTGCGTTTTAGGATGGCATGTCAAGCTTAAAATAGTCCAGAAAGCATCGACCGCTGTGTTCTGTTCTGGCTGTTTTTGAACACATCTTGTATGAATATACCCTAGCTTAGGACTTATTATTAGTGGTGTATAAATGCATTGATGCCTTGTGATGCATTGATCTGATAATAACATAATTATCGATTATGATGACTATATTGTATTCATAATTGCATGCATTCATTAGAACAAAGTAAATCAATTTTGGGTTTCTTCCTCAGCTCTATTTATTACACATATTCAAAAGTTGACCTATTATGCCCCTCTAAGTCTCTTGTGTCTCTAGAATGTGTCTGTATCAAAATCCCCCACAGATCATTTATTATCGCTTGTCAAATTTGCCCGTCTGGGTTTGAGAAAAAACGCGCCGTTTTTGTGCGTGTCCCTTTAAATGCAAATGAGCTGCTGCTCCCGGCCCTCTTTCCGAAAGACACCTGAAGAGCTGGAGAATCTCACGCAGACAAAATGAGGATTGTCAGTAACGGTGTTCAGCCGGAGTCGACACTGATGGAGAGACTCAGGAAGAAGTTACGACTTTTAGACGTTTCTGAACGCTTAGTGGATAAGCTGATTCAACCAACCCATGAAGAATCTTGTTTAAATTCGATTATCTTCAGCATATTTTCGGAAATAATCATGAATATGAAACTAAGTGAGTGGTTACTGGTCAGAATAAACTAAGTTTATGTAAGACTGTGTTTAGTCTGATATACAGAGGAAAGTTTCTATTCCACATACAAGGTCTTAAAAAAGTTCAAATGTCATTATTTTTGAGGTTCTTGCCCCCTTCTCCAATGCAGCAGCTGAAGCCACTTGAGTTCAATGTGCCGTGTGAGCATGTCAGATCCACTCAGACAAACATCAGTGTAGAGTGGGGATGTCGTGACCTTCCGTCATCTTTTCTTTTAAGAGGTGGAGTTCACATCAGGATAGTGTCATTAATATTGTAAGGGATGTTGGGTACAGCATGTGCGTGTCTGTGTTTCCCCTCCTCTTCCTTCTCTCTCTGGGACCGGCTGAGGAGTGTTTGGGAACAGACAGAAATAGAGAAGAAGACGAGCAGATCAAACAAGGAACGCCTCTCCTCGCGGTTCCTCTCTCATCCTTCATCTTCCCATCAGTATCGTGTGGCAGGCGCTGTTCTCACCCGCGCGCCTCTTTGAAGTGGCATTAGGAGTTCACAAAGGATTTAGGCCAAAGTCTGTAATGGAGGAAAATCACAGAAAACCTGCACAGAAAAAGTCTGATAAAATATCAATATAATGCAGTTTAATATGAGCACGACTTTTGTACACAAAATATACTCAAATTAAATCGATATTTATTTGCACTTAAAAATACTGGATATTCTACTGATCTCGATTGTACGTTCCTATAAGATCGCAAAGGTGTTCTGGGCAGTCACTGAAGTTTAAACGTGTCCTTGATTATGATTTCACTTTTTTTTTTAACTTTAGTTAGTGTGTAATGTTGCTGTTTGAGCGTAAACAACATCTGCAAAGTTACGAAGCTCAAAGTTGCAAGGGGAGATATTTTCTTTTAAAGAAATCACTTTTTAATGACTACAACAAGCTTCTTCCTGGCTTGGTGACATCACTAACCCCAATATTACATAAACCCCGCCCCCGAGAACACTCAACAAAGGGGGCGGGGCCATGTTGGGCAGCTTTAGAGAAGAGGAAGAGTTGTTGTAGTCGAGTGTTGTTGATGGCGTCATTTTACGCCGGACTGCTTCACAAACGAGGGTCGATTCAACAAAAAAAGATGAACATGACGACACATGCTAGTCGATGAGTTGAATCAACACCACAGCAACTACATGAATTTATCTACTAACAGTTCAGAAACGTCTAAAAGTCGGAACTTCTTCCTGAGTCTCTCCATCAGTGTCGACTCCGGTTTGAACAATGTAAGGCTGAACACTTTCCTCATTTTGCCTGCGTGAGATTCTCCAGTTCTGTTGTTGTTGAGCAACCGAAGCGCGAGCTGTTAAAGCTCCACCTTCTTCTGGAAAGGGGGCCGGGAGCAGCAGCTCATTTGCATTTAAAGGGACACGTACAAAAACGGTGTGTTTTTGCTCACACCCAAATTTGACAAGCTATAATAAATGATCTGTGGGGTATTTTGAGCTGAAACTTCACATACACATTCTGGGGACACAAGAGACTTATATTACATCTTGTGTAAAGGGGCATCATTTAATACTTTGGGTTTGGAGTTTGTTCAGATCACTGTTCCCAAGTATGAGCAATGCTAATAGAGATGCTTATCTTAACAAACACCACTAATTATTTGTGACACATCCTGTGTGTGTGTGAGAGAGAGAGAGAGAGAGAGAGATGAAGAGAGGCACAGAGTGAAAGAGAATATATTTAGCCTCCCTGAAGCACTATGTTAGTTTTTCTGGAAAGCTTTGGTACTTTATCAGACAATATTATCACTCAAACGATACTGCAGTACTTTCAGCCTCTATTTCTATTTCTGTTTCTGTCTCTCTCTCAAAAGCTCATTTAATTGATCTCTTACCAAATCACTAATGGAGAAACTATCTTACAAAATACACTCACGTAATCATTCAGAGCAGGTTAGCGCACTAGATTTGGTTATTTAGGATAGAAAGCTTATTTAATTTGATGTGAATGAAAACAGGGGGTTTTTTCACTGACATACTGTTTCAAGGTCCTAGGTTATCTCATTTTCACAATCTCATTTTTTCCAGAGTTCTTTTCACAGTATAATGTCTATCCCTACAATCTTGTTTTCATTCATGTCAAATTAGATTAGGTGTCTAAAGTGCATACGACCACCCTGGAGGAAGAAGCATGTGAGTCACCCAATAAAAAAACTACACACACACAAACCTATATATATATATATATAGCCTCACGAAATAGTTTCCTACATAGATGAACCTTAACACACACACACACACACACACACACTTACATGGATACATGTACATTTAGTTTAAAACATGCTGATCATATCTGAGAGTCTGTGTTAGTGAGTGCTGAGGTTTATAGAGGTTAAACGGTAAATACGGAGCCCGAGTCTGTTTATAGTGCTGCCATTTTTCTAAGTAAATATCTCTTCTCCTGACCTCTATCAGGCAGGCAGCGTGCGTCGGCCCAGTAAAGCGCATAATCACTCTAATTAGAAGAGGTCGCAGAAAGCAAAAACATCACCTTGTTCATAACCTACACACACACACACTCACACACACATACAGCTAAACACACCGTGTCAGTCACCCTCCTCTAAATACACTTCATTTGAAAAGGAAACGCTTGGAATTAATGCAGTCAATGTTTCTGGACCCAGAGCAATGAAAAGCAACTGAAACAGGGAGAATGAGCATGTTTCTGTCTGAAGTGTCTGGTAAATCTGTTAAAGAAGATCACAGATTTTTGCAGAAAAGCGTCTGTCAAAGAGAAAGGACGGGACTCCAGGATACTCTCATCCATGCAATCCTCACAAAAATATGCATGAAAGCGACAGTAAGAGAGAGAAGTAGTTGTCACAATCTCAGACGTCACGCCCACAGACTTTAACCGTCTGATACAACACAAAAATGGCCGGAGCTGCTTTGAAGTAGTGATTTCAGTTTTACTGGCAGGTTTCTAAGCCATTTCCAGGACTCAGGTTTTTTTATTAGTTTACCTGGAAACAAACTTGTGTTTATAAGGTACTGGCATACTATACAGTGAGACCAGACTCTTGAGTCTGTATCCAAGAGTTTTAAATATTTTGTATCTAGTAGATAAGATCACACCCAAACGTAATGTATAGGGGCCGAATGTCATTTTGTCCGGGGGTTTTCAAAATAACTACACAATTAAAATCAGTAAAGTTTCTCTACAGGTATATATATATATATATCACTTAACTCTATTAGAGGGTAGAAAGAAGATACAAAGTCAATATTTCTACAGATAATCATTTAATAATTTGTTTTGACTTCACTAAAGTAACAGCAGAATTCATTCTAATATCCTGATTTGTTGCACAAGAAAAATGTATTATTATCATCGTTGAAAGCACCCTTTTAAACCCTTTTATTTTTACTGCTGTAAAGCCAAAACAAATGTATAAGATAAAATAATACAAATGGGTCGCAAGGAGATTTTTTATATCTGAGGCTTATTTGCATCAAAAAACCCATGATCCAATTCCTGTCTAATGCAGGGTTCAGACGACACAATATCAGCCTGGTTCTGGCATGATTCGTCTGCCGATGTGTGTCGCGACGCAAGAATCGAATGTTTCGTCGCCTCATGATGTCCCGACAGAAAGTCTAGCATGTTGAATTATTTTTGGTCCTCCACGACGGGTTCCATTACATCTGTGACGTTGACCAAACACGGCGCTTTGGTAGTTTGTTTACGCCGTTGTTTGCCTTCTCGATGACATCAGGCACATCGCTAAAGACGACAAGCCGTGATTGGCCAGGAGGCCATGACACAACATGAATTTAGGAGTCAAAATCACATAATCTGACACCGTGACTATCGTAACAGACAAAAATATTGGACAAAAAATAAGACGACATGTGGACTAAACTTTATACTGACAATCAAAAGTCTGGCTATAGACTAGTTTTAGCCTGAAAGCAATGCATTAAACCTTTTCAGGACTAGTTTTTGGAAAGCGTTTTTTCCAACCAGGAAAGATGGAAGCCGTCACGATGTGATGGCAACGTGACCGTTTTGTAAACGTGGTTTCGGGGGAACGGCTGAGAGGTCACGGCACCTCTGCTCTCCACAGATGCTTCCTGTTGGAGACAGAATCACAAAGAAGCCCGTTTGACTCCAGCCGCTTGAATTTACATGCAGCTCGGACAGCAAATGATCCGAGCGACTCCAAACAGGTGTTACTTGGCCCACCGATGCAGCTGCTTGCTTAGATTTAGTGACCAATGCGCTAGCGCTGTTTATGCCCCTGAGCTTGCCAAGCGTGTGTGGCGCTGCCAGTGTTCTCTGGAGCCTGGACCCTTCCAAGCATCATTAAACCCTTCGTGCTTCCCCAGTCCAGACATCAATCGCGCCTCCGTATCCCACTGACCACTCTGGCCTTCCCTCTCCACCACATTTATCTTCGCTCGGCTCTCAGCACCTGCCCGTGGGCCGCCGGGCTCCGCCCCTTCCATTGCTCTCCTGTAGACCTTTCCCCAGCCCGCTGCCAGGCATGATTAATCAAGCACCGATAAGGGGGCCATTAAGTTAGATAATGATGGACCTGCATGTGGAGGCTGGTTTAGGTTCAGCAGGGGTGGGATGTGGTGGAAGACGCCCCTGAGAGGCACAATGAAAAGTATAGGAGGCTTATCTCTCTGAAGACAGGCCCGGTGCCGCCTCAGGGGCTAATAAACCACCCAAAGTCAGCCAACAGCTGGAGATCTGCCCCTGCCTTTATACCACAGATCTCTTTTAGCCCCGCGGAGGGGCGGACGGATGAACGAGAATGAAGGGATGGCTGGAGTGCAGCGTGGACTCGCGGGCCTCGTTCTCATTCTCCTCGGGGAGCAGTTTTGGCTTTTTGTGTGCAAGTTATTATTTCATCTGCAGGATTTATGGCTCTCTAATTCTCTTTTATTTCCTTCACTTTTATATATCTCCCTCTTTCACTCACTGTCTTGATTTCATTCCCTCTTTCTGTCTGTCAGTGGCAGTGGATTTATGGATCTTTGGTTGATGATACCTTACAATGATGATGAACCATGCGCGTATATATATATATATATATATATATATATATATATATATATATATATATTACTTCATTTTAAACTATATGTTTTTTTAAACAATTCATATATATTTAATATAATTTATATTATTAAGGATTTCATTTTTATTATTATTTATATTATTTGTAAGGAAAATAATTATTTATTTTTAAAATCTATATAGTAGAATAAAATAAATACATAGTTTCAAAATTGTAAATATGTAAACATTCTGTATTTCATTTGTATAGTTAATAAAAAAAATATTTTACGAAATAAATAATATACGATTATGACAAAAATCTTAATTGTCGATAATTCCCTTGAAATAGTAATTGCGATTAATAATTACGATTAACACATTTAACTGCATGCCATATTTTTATATGAAAATAAACGCTTCCTGAAAAACTTTTATTGCTTTTCTGCAGTATCAATCCAAAATGTCCTCAAATGTCAACTATACTTTGGTATAATAATGCATGGTATAATAATATTATACTAAAACTAAAAATAAAATAATTTAAAAAAATCCTTAAGATAAGTGGACTTTTTTTTTGCAATTGCGCTGCCCTACAGTATATAAACTATATATATATATATATATATATATGTAGTTATAAATAATTATTAAAATAACAAATAATCTTAAATATTAATGAGAAGAGCAATTCTCATTTGTTTTTTTTCTCCTGCGTTTCCTCGGTTTTCAGAATAGATCTCAGTAATGTCTCAAACTGTGCTCAGATGAAAGCATATTGCATTCCACATTAATTTGAAATCTCTGTGCTTTTATTTTATGTAAAGTTGTTTGTTTTTACCACTCCTAAGTTAAAATGAAGCATAACAGAATTCCCAGTGGCATAAACAAGTAACCTCTGAGAAATTATCATTTTTCTGTGGATGGGGTGCAGGTATTGTGTGTTGTAGTGGTTCAAGGACAGACCCAAGTGGCTTGTAGGTCAAAGAGAAAGAGGCAATTTGAAAAGAGCTCCTCAATCCCTGTGATGCTGCTTTATATGTAGTGTATCATTTACACAAACCTCCTCACATCAAGAGCAGCGAGAACATTGTTGCTGTTTTCCTGACATTTATGTGAGGAGATAAACACAGGGATTATGAAGACCTGATCTCAACACACACACACACACACAGATGAGAAAAAGGAGATAAATCTCTGTTGTTGAACGATAGGACAGATAAAAAAAAACAAAAAAAACAGCTGTGCCCTGTTACTCCCCTCTTGACATTTATGTGAGGAAATAAACGAAAGGATGAAGACCTGATCTCTCACTCAAACACACACACACACACACACACACACACACACACACGTTTGTTTGACTACATTAGTGAGGACATCTCATAGACTTCCATTGTTTTTAT
>CM074299.1:15569423-15676923 GCA_037194245.1 Opsariichthys bidens
ACAAAGTGATTCGTTTATGATTCATTCTGAAAGATTTGTTCAGTGTTAGTCAGAAAATGACACTTAATTCAATGTGTTCTTGCCATTTCTTTAATCATTTGTGAGATTCACTAGACATTTCCGAGTGAAAATAGTTTTAAAGTCAATTTTTGTGCGTAGATGACTATTTTGTATGCACTGCGGAATGTCTGTGTGAAATGAGGAAAAGCGAGAGGCAGAGAGAGAGAGAGAGAGAGAGAGAGAGAGAAGGAGAAACATCTGGCCCAGCCTCTTTGTCTCCTGTGAAGAACGAGTTTCCCATGACAAGAAAAACAGAGCACAACATTTTAATAAGGGTCCCACCTCAGGGACTCCTTAACCTGGAGTCTATTCTGATTTGATTCACACCAGAACTCCAGGTGTGTTAATAATTAATTGGAGTAAACAATGGTTTATAAAGGGGCCGGGCCGGGCCAGAGCCGGATAATTGGCTCATTACGGATCAGTGCTAAGACGGACCGAGACCCTGGACACCCGCCTGAGGACCCACCAGGCCCAGTCCAATTAATGTCCCTGTCCCCTGCTACTGACTGACTGTGTGTGTGTGTGTGTGTGTGTGTGTGTGTGTGTCTGTAAGATACAGAAACATTAGAGTGTATAGTTTATTTTTGTCTGTATTTCCTACATGCTCTCTTGGCATATGTAGGACAGCTGTACGTTTGTGTATTTGTAAATATGTCCTTGCTTGTCCTCGTAGTGTCGGTGGCTCTGAAATGTAGGGCAGGGAATATTCCTCATGGTGATATAACAAGTCGTAAGTGTCGCGTCTAAGACCTCTCATAAACCGGAGACTTACGGTACGGATGCGGGCCGTCCGGCCGACCCCCTAATAATCATCCATCACCTCAAGCATTTATCAAATATTTATCAATAAAGCTGATTAACAACAGCAAATAAACAAGAGCGTAACATTAACACAATGTTTCTGTGAAGCTGGAGATTTTACAAGCAACAGAGGTGCAGTGGTTGAAATTTTTCATCATGCGGTTTGTATCACGGTTCTGTGGTCATCGTTTCAGTTCAGCTTTGTACTTCACTGTTAAGCAAATAGATTTATCTTGGTTACATTTTTTATTATTATTATTATTAATGATTATATATTTATTTTATTATAATTATTTTTGGTTTTATTTTATTTTACTCTATTGTATTTATGCATTTATTTTTTGTTATAATATATTTTATTATTTGATTTATTTTTTTACAGAAATTAGATTCATCTTGGTTAATTTTTTTTATTAATTATGTATTTATTTTATTATATTATATTTAATGTCAGTATTTATTTTATTTTATTTTATACTATTTATCTATTTATTTTATTCTAATATATTTTATGCATTTATTTTTTATTTACATAAAATAGATTTACCTTGGTTATTTTTTGTTTATTTGATTAATTATGTATTTATTTTATTATATTATATTATATTTACGTATTTATTTTATTTTATTCTGTGCTATTTATCTATTTATTTTATTATATTATATTTTTTATATTATTTTAATTTATATTGTATGCAGTCCAAAAGTAACATTTATTTAATGTTTATTACACGTTTAATCAGTTTGTGCATTCCCTGGGTATCAAACCCATGACTTTGGTGTTGCTTGCAACATGTTCCATTGTTTAAGCTACTAAAAAATTAGAGCAATTACCGTAATAGCTTTGGTCGAGCTGAACTTCAGTTCAAGCATGCGTACTGAATCGTGGTGGGTGAACTGTAGAACCATTTCCTCCCAATGTCCTAGTATAGCTCACATTAGAAACGTTTTCACTGGCCTGGATCCTGCTGTACTTGGGATTGGATTGTGAGCGGATCTTTCTGACAGGTGTCTCGGAGGGTGGTCGGATCGCCTCTGGCTGTCGTCCTGCCTGGCCCAAGAGCAGAGTGACTCTCAGCGACTCTTTTCTTTTCCCTGTGGGGGTAATAAAAGAGCCGGATGGCAGGGGGCCAAAGTAGAGACGGGCGTTAGGTGACATGAGACGGACGGCTGAATCCTATGGGAATTGGCCCATTTGTTACCCAGCGGGAGAAGCTGGCATAAAGAGAGAATGCTGAGGGTGTCTTTGTTCAAGGTCACACACAGAACTGTAGATTTAGCGAATGAGACACGAGGTATTACACACACTTAGAGGCATTCGTTCATTTAGCTCTTGCTACGGCAGCGTCACTATTACTAATGCTCATGTTGTCTGGGATCTGTTGAGATCACTCACCCTGACAATTCAGTTCATAGATGCAGGATGAGTACAGTCATAGTTGATACCTCAAAAGAGGCTGTTTGCTGCAGAGAGGGGTACAGTTATTCTAATCAATCAAATTTTTTGATAGTAATTGGTAGGGGTGTGACGAGACCCCTATCCCACGAGACGAGACGAGACACGAGATTGGGTTCACGAGACGAGATTTTTATAGTATTTTTAAGAAATCCTCAATAATGAAACGTAAGAAGGGAAAATAGTCTTTTATTCAACTGAAAATCGTAAAATGCAAAAATGTTGGTGCATTTTGAAATCAGCTTGTAATGCATGTCATTTTACTTCTATTCTAATGAATTATTTGCAGTAAAACAACATGCAAACGCTGCTAAATGTTGCTACAAAATCAACCAATTGTTTTCTGCCCTGTATAATTTCACATGAGAAATCTCACTGAACTTCTTTCTATAGATTGAACATAAAATAAACAATATAAATGAAATAAATATAGAAATAAAAAATTCAAATAACACTTTAACTGCAGTACAAAGTTGACTATTGATTGTGTAACTGTTATAAAGCTCTGCGTACACCGAGAAGTCCAGCCGTCAGCAGTGATAGCGATGCTTTCTGCCTCTTTAGGGGCCGTTCACATATCACGCCTAAAAAAGCGTGTAAAGCGCGGCCGCGTCGCTTCCTCCTTCTTTTGCAAGCGTTCGGGAGCTCGCGCTTCTGTTGTGTCTGTCGTTGCTATGCAACCATGAACTGTGCTCTCCACGACCATGAGGAAGGAGCGCCAGGAAAAAACGAGCGCGCCGCACCGCATGCACTTCCATTTTGCGCGAATGAAAATGCACGCGATATGTGAACAACCTTGGCCGAGATGTACGGCATAGTTTTCTTACAATGTTTACATATTGTTTGTGTCTTGTGTGTTATTCTTTCTCCGTTTATTATTTCTACTGGAAAACCAAAATGTTTCCACAAAAACGATTTGTAAGTGGCGGGGGCATCTTCAATAATAATACGACGAGACAACTTTTCACCTCAACGAGAAATCTCGTCACGTTTTAGTCTCGCGAGATCTCGTGATACGAGATCTCATCGAAACCCTTATAATTGGACAAAAAATAAACAGATTTCTTGAGTAGAGCTGCATGATTAATCGAAATTAAACCGAAATCACGATTTGGCAAAGGCTGCAATTTATTTATTTTTTTTCTGTGATGAGTAATAAATGCAGCTCCATCTGAAAGCCAGAGGGCGCTCTCGTGCAGAAACTCCAAACATGCCTCGAAGACGATAACGCACGTCGTTCCAGGATATCTATACGGGCATCACACTACCGGTGTAGCTGAATACAGCGATTGATTACGCTTTGATTGATTAAACATGTGTAATAAACACACGACTATTACAATGTATGGTTTATATGAAGTCTTCTCGGGTATTTTCATGATAATAAAGTATATTTTGTAATCCACATAGCCTTTATCACTGTATCGAATACTATGAAATGATATGTTGCGTGCCTTATTTCGTTTAAGAAGCCACGTCTTCTCACGGAAGGATGTTTTTAAACTCTCAGCTGACTTTATGAAGGGACTTTGGAGTAAAACATGTCTTTTTTAGGACCATAAATGCTTCTCATGTTCGGAAAGATGTTTAACGCGTGTCGCTTTTTCAAATGCACATGCTTCGCTGACAAGATGGGCTTGAAATGGTCGCAGTCGATTAGCCTAAGCGAATCGGTTTAATCATAATTTTGGTCTAATAATTTCGGCCTAATTTCGATTAATTGTGCAGCCCTAGACTCAGAATATCAGATAAATTTTTCACTAACTTGTATCCAAACATCAAGAACCCTCTAGCAACACCATAGCAACCATTCAAAGTACCCCCCCCCCACCCCACACACACACACACACACACACACACATACAGTCTATCTACCGTTGCATTGAAATCTGCTGCATAGAACACACCCTAGCAACCACCCAAACACTGCCTAGCAACACCCCAGCAACCACCTAGGTGTGGGCTTGTAAGCAACCACGCAACACAATGCTAATAACCACTGAGAACAGCTTTGCACAGACATGCACCACTCACATTGTGTTCAAAAAGTGTAAAAGTCTTGTTTCTCGTTCTGTCAGTTCCCGTCAGCCTCGGTGGATATGAAAGCGAGACGAACAGATTTCCGCTCGCGATTATCTCACGGGATCATCTCACAGCCGATGAGAGAGAGAAACTTCATTAGCTCTCCCATTAGATTTAATTATTACAGATCTGTCTGCTGACCAGTAGCAACCTTTCCTCTCTTTCTCTCCCTCTTCTGTTCTACAAGTTACTCCAGTCGGTCCGTGTTATTACCCCTCCTGTCGCTCTCCACCTCTGGCTGTCCTTCTCCCTCCATCTGTTTGCTCTGGCAGAGGTACATACGACCCACATACGCCGACTCGAGGTGCCGTCGTGAGCGCGCGTGTGAGGTTAATGGTCAAAAGCTGCTTTTGTTCGTTTTTTAATTCCTGTGGCACGCTTGATGAACACATTTTGTGTAATTACGCACGCACTCTCTGCCCACCGGCCTCAAAGACAGATGTATTAGGGATCCAGCGACTATCGCTCTCAAATAAAATGACTTTGGTTTTTCTTTTCGCTTGTTCCACATCAGTGGATTTGGTCTTGAACAGAATCAGAATAAGGTGGAGCTGAAGGCGAAATCAAGCCATCAATGCAATGAGCAGCGCGTGCTAACCGAGTCACAATCTTAACGTTATTGTCTTTAATTATTTAAACAACGGCACCATTGCCTCTGGAAATGGCAGTAGCTAATTCAAATCTCAGCAAATTTGCTCTTCTGAGTGGAATGAGTAAAGAAGCACACAGCAGTTTTTTTGTCATTTGTTGGCACAGTACCATTAAGCGCCTGCCTTTTACACTTAAAACAGATTGCGGCTGGAATGGGAGGGGTGGCGTAGGCATTGAATTTAATGTGAAACTTGCGAGCAATTTCACTTTCGTAACATGATTTATTTCGGAGTTAAAAGGGGTATTAAATGAGTGCGATTAAATAATTTAGTCAGTCTGTTCATTGGTGATATTTTCAGTAACTCTTTCTGCAGGTTACACCGGTTGATTGCAACAAATGAGGGAGTCACTAATTCATTCATTAAATCGATGAATTCAATAACAACTATTCATTAAGAACACATCAAATGACTCTTTACGAGTGAGTCATTGATATCTGGTTCATTCAGAACAGCATGCTAATTTCTCTAAGAAATGTCTATTTTCGATTTTATATGATAGAGTATTAAAAGCAGAATGCTAATTTGAATCCATCCACTGCTTTAATGAGTGAGTCATTGAATCTTTCACTATAAAGATTAAATCAAAAACACTTTAATTCATTCATAAAGTAATGGACTATCTTGATTGTATCACTGAATCTTTTCTCATTTATTCAACTGTGAAAAGCAATATCATACTTGCAATTGACCCTTCGCAAAGACCCGCCCCCTTTAGTTACTGTTGCTATGTCCGACTACTCTCGTGCCACACATCATGTTCTCACGAAGTGAAAAAAACTGAGCAAAGAGGACACTGACAACGTATGAAACAGTTCCATATTTAATATATCGTAGTTTTTTTTTTTTAAAGTTTAAACAATAAATAGCGTCTAGTGTGTGTTTAATGTGTGGTGACAGATCGCTGGAGCTCCTCGTGAAGCGATCATCTCTTCATACATGAATGAACATCAGAAGGAATGTTGTTTCAAGCGCCGAAAGACGTGATTCAAGTTCACCAACGTTAATCTACTAACTCCTCTGACTGCTTTGACGGACAAAATGGCAGATTCGGGGTTATGATTGGTCAGATCGCCTGTCAATCAAACTGTTTGCGAAGGGTCAATTATTGGAAAGTACTGTAAATAGGGTCATAAACTATAACTATAACTCACTATAAACACAAATCATAAACACTTTGTGTTATTGCACCATAAAAAAAGCTGGGTGGAAAATGGACAAACTCAGCGGTTGGGTTAAATGTTTTTCCGTGTGCTGG
The DNA here is from genome assembly GCA_037194245.1 of Opsariichthys bidens. Classification (NCBI taxonomy): domain Eukaryota; kingdom Metazoa; phylum Chordata; class Actinopteri; order Cypriniformes; family Xenocyprididae; genus Opsariichthys; species Opsariichthys bidens. The sequence continues at coordinate 15,575,734 of CM074299.1, forward strand.
ATAGTTTTATTATTTTTTTTAATTGTTTAAAAATGACTATATGGCTGACTTAAATTGAACCCAAAATAGGCTGGAAATTAAAAAATAAACACATACGTAATTACTAGAGACAACAGTAATAATCAAAAAATGAACATTTATTAATAAAAATTTATTAACAAAAATATTCTTGTATTAAACATATAAATAAATGTACATTTCCAACATACTTTGGGTTCATTTTAAGCAAGCCAAACAGTAATTTTTAAATAATAGTTGCGTTAATAAAGCTACCCAGCAGGTTGGGCCAACATTTAACCCAAACGCTTCGTTAAAACAACCCAAAAATATTAGTAAATTAATTAAATAATCCAAATTTCATTCTACTTCTGTCTTATGCAGCCAAACTATTAGCCCCGCCCCCAAATGGACACAACTGATTGTGCCAAAGGTTAGTATTGGGCAGGTAATGGTGAGAAAAAGTACTTTTAGATTGAAAAAAAAAATCACCCATATCAGCATTTTAGAGCAGAAAAAAGCAAGAATATAGAGCCACCTTTCCTCAAACCCCAGGCTGAGACACGGCAGAGGAGAATGAAATACGCCCAGCATGTAGAATTATGGGTAACTACATGGTGTTTCAGTGTTTTGGAGGAGAATTAGATACGGCAGCAGAGAATCGCTCCTGAGGAAACTACAGCAGTGAAGCGCTAACTGTGGTTTTCAGCTGCAAACTGAGCTCATTGAGCTGCCAGCAACATCCACTTAGTGAGTGTGTGTTTGTGTGTGTGTTTGTTTGGTCCTACAGGGACTCCAGCGATGCCTCTTCCTTTTTGTTTTCCTCCATACCTGTTATTTTTTGTTCCTCCTCAGTTTTGCCTCCTCACATCTGCCTTTCTTTCTAAAGTGGTTTCTCTCTCTCTCTCTCTCTCTCTCTCTTTCCCTGCCGCTGTTTGGTTTTGATTAGATAGCCGCCACATTGTCATGCAAAGCGAGAGGAAGCCGAGAATACAAGAGAATTTCCTATGCGGCTCGTCTGAAAGGGGTTGGATGTAATCCCTTGTGTCACCGAGCGGAAAGAGGGTACTTTTTCTCGGCGCGTTTTCTTTTTTCTTTTCTCTCACGTCGTTCTTACATTTCCTGGTGTCTGGTTCCAGCGATCTCGCTGAAGCTTGGCGTCAACATAGATCGATGAGGCCCCATTCACACGCGTGTCGTCCGCCGTCAGACTCGTGTTTGTTTTTAATTAGACTCTCTTCCCGTATTGTCCAGGAAAATAACGCTGGTGGAGTCTACTTTGATTTGTACTCTTTCATTTAGTTGGGTATGCAGCGTTTTCCGTGTTTTGTTTGATGGTGATGTTCGGAACGTCTCAAAGAAAAAGTTTGCGTCGTTGATGTTATTTTCTGTTGTTGTTGTAGCATTTCATGAAAGTTTTAACAACCAATAGCAATCACAAATGAGATCTCAATTGCTTCTCCTGCACAACACTGGGATTAAATGAAGAGCTTTAATCGTCTGCGTCTCAGATGTTTCTCCTGAGGAAAAGACCTCAGTAATGTTGCGTGCATCTCATCAAAGTTTTTAAAGAGATCGACAAAGCTCAGATCAGTCTTACTTTGGTATTGTTTATATCTACAATGTATTTATATGTAGTATTATTTTGAGGTAGCTTTTATTTTTATATTCGTTCAAGTGTTGTTGTGCTTTTGTCAATGTTTCTATTTGTCTTAAATTTAAATTGAAAACAATTTAATAATTTAAGCACTTCGAATTAAACTCCTTCAGTTATTTGCCAAGCCAATATTTTCATTTTAGCTTTTTTTTTTCTTCCAGTTTATGTTTTTCATCTGATATTTGTATTTTATTAGGCAGCAGATATTTGCACAAATAGCATAGATGTTATACACTAAGTGTACATAAGTGCAAATACTCTTTACTCTGGACAGATGCTATTTACACTAAATGAAAATGCCAGTATTATGTGTAAATAGATGGCATATACTCTTTGCACCTCAGTCTATTGTTGTACGTTATAAAACAGTATGCAATAATAACAACATATTCAGTTTATATGATTGCATTCATTACTTGTAGGCTACTTACATTTATCCATTTGGCAGACGCTTTTATCCGAAGCGACTTGCAAGGGGAGCAATTAGGGGTTTCGTGCCTTGCTTCACAATCCCCACCTTCAATTCCTGCTGGCGTGGGAATCGAACCAGCAACCTTCAGGTTACAAGCCCGACTCCCTTACTGCTAAACACTTTATTCCCACTATTAAATACCCACTAGGCACTTTATTTCCACTTTTAAAACGTTTTCTTAATTTTTATTTAAAATAAACGCTACTTCTTGCTGACAGACGATGGGTAAAGGCAGATTCGAACGAGGATCAGTCGCGTCAAAAGCTAACGCCACCCGCCCTGATTCTGCTGTGGGGTTTCTTTTGTATGTCTGCCAGTGTCAATCATGTCATGGTGGGCGGAGCTAGTGTAAATAGACAAATAGTGCCAAAAAGATGCTTCTAATTGTTCTGATTGCATCTGTTGAGTGTTATGTTATGCTTACATAAATGAACCTCGATTATGTCTTCTGAGCTATGAAAGAGCAGCATCTGAGCAATAAAATTTCCCTCTATGTACAGATGTAGCAAACACTTATTAATTATTCAGCTGTATCAAGAGGAAACATTTTCGCACATAGTACAAAAACTCCATAGCATGTTCATTCATCATGTTGCATAATGCTCCATATTAACCAGTGGTGTTGTCTGGCTTGCGCTGGTGTGTATATGTTTATGTATCTGGTTTAACTGCGTGAGCATCTGGGGGCCGTACCCGTGGGCCGGAGAGTCGCTCGCTGACAGGTGCGGCTCTGATTGGCTCGATCACGCCCCACTAACCATGCAAGCCGTTACCCACACACATGCTGACCTCTGCAGTCCATGCGTGTGTGCATTCATGTAGGAATTAGCAATCATGCCTGTGATTGTGTGTGTGTGTGACTTACTGGTCCCAGACGCTTCATGAAAGAGCATTTCAGTAACACAATTCACCCGCATCTTTGTATTTCAGCACAGAGCGTGTTGTGTTTGTATTTGTGTGGAGCGCGGTCATCACAGCGTGCTCCTCCACTGCTGTACATCAAAACCGAAGAGAAAATATAAGCAGTTTTACCATGCAACACGTATAAAACCTCCTCTGCCTCGTCTCTCTCTTTCATGGCTCTCGGTGTTTGTGTACTGAAAGATTAAGTAGCTCCGAAGGGCCCGTGTTTACAAATATGCAGCCGCCAAACAGGCCAAAGTCTCCGAATGACTGTGGAATACAAATAGCTTTTTTATCAGCGCTGAGCCCCTGCCCAAAGAAATTGTGTTTTCCATCCTTTCCTCTTACCCCAATGAAATATGAAGCTTTATTTTCCTCGCTCTCTATATATATATATCCCAAATCTGTCAGGAAGCTGTTAGTGTTCAGCCTACACTCCCTTGTAGACACAGACACTATAGTAGATGGGAGTGACATGTCTCGAACCATCAAAACTAAAACACTACCATTATAAGCAAAGAAGCAGTCTATCCTCGTCAGGACGCCCCTTTTCTTTTTTGGCATTCAGCAGAGCTGCTCTATAAACTGTAAGCTATAAAATGGTTTTAGTTACAAAATTACAATAATATCATTTTTGTTTTATTTATATTATTATGTGTGCATATCACTATATATTTCATTTACGTTCAATAATATAGATTCATGTAGTCATTTCATTATGCATATTATAAAATATAAATATAATATGAATCATAATATTTTTATGAACTTACATTTTTTATTAATACATGTATTTATTTTTAGATATATTTTAAATAACTAACTTTTGTATATATATATATATATATTTTTTTTTTTTGAAATTGCTATTAAATATATATTTGTATATATATATATATATATATATATATACAAATATATATTTAATAGCAATTTAAAAAAAATCAGTAACACTTTAGTTTAGGGTCTCACTATTAATTAGTTATTACTAGTATTAACTAGTTAACTAGTTCTTATTAGTATGCATATTACTATTTTACTAGTAAAATAATAAAAGTAATTACTATTTATACTAGTACTTATAAATCATAATTACAATTAAAATAATTACTATTTTACTAGTACTTATAAATCACATATTAATGCCTTATTCTGCATTACCATAATCTACATCCCATAATCTTACCCAATACCTAAATTTTCCTAAACTACCTTACTAAACTTTGGTAACACTTTAATATGGAGAACAATTCTTATGCTTATTAGAATGCATATTGGCTGTTTATTAGTACTTATAAAGCACATATTAATATTAATTAATAGAATATTAATATTCTGCATGACAATATTCTACATCCCAAAATCCTAAACTTAAATGCTACAACAACTACCTTACTAACTATTAATAAGCAGTAATTAGGCGTTTGAAGCAAAAGTTGACAGTTATAGTTAATAGTGAGAATTGGACTCTAATCTAAAGTTCCTAATCTATTGTTTCAAACTTTATACATTTGTAGTGAAACTAAAAATATGCATACAGTTATTTAATTATTCTAGAACAACACTCATGATTCCAAGGTCGCTTGTATGTCACTGGATTCCCATTGAATAATCCATTTTGTTGTCTAGGCTGATTGATCTGTGCTTGTGTCTTTAAAACACAATGCTGAAAAACTGCAAGACGGCCACATAACGCACAATACAATCTCGCTCTGGTTTGTTTTACTTGCTCTTTCGTTTTTTAACTCTCCCTTTTTTCTCTCTATTGCCCTTTTCCACCGTTTCCACCCTTAATCATTCCCTCGTCCTACTTTTCTTGCTCTGTTGTTCTTTTTCCGGGCTGCACTTTTGTCCCGTCCCTTCCTTCAGCAGGAGCAATGGGAATATTAGCCGGCAGACAGATCATTTAGGGGTCAGACCTGTGAATGTGTTAATTGTGATTTATAGCTGAACTGAATTTAAGAAGAGCTTTTCCTTATTGACCACCTGAAGCCGAGGCCCTGGGAACAAAAAAAAGTTTGCACCGTTTCTTTCTCCTTAACAGCGTACGGCACTCTCAAGGGTTCTGTCAGCCCCAGATACTCATGCAATTTTAGGATGAAGCACATTAGATCTAGCGCAAACGAAGCGAGATTCAATTCTGTCGATTATGATCCTGGAGGGCAAGGTGAGCAGGGCACGCTCTCACAGGAAGTGACAGAATGAGGAAGACCACTGACCTTTACCGTAAAGATGATTCTTCCTCGTCCTCTGCTCTATTTCCTGTGCTAATGTCCATCTATAAGTAATGCTCCTACACCGCTGACGACGTCCTCATCTAGGTGCGTCTACATTATTAATGACTGCTGGGACGTGTGGGGTCAGGAGTGAAGCTGGGTGGCTTTATAAAGACACCAAACAGATCTGTGAGGACTCGTGGAGTGAATTTTTGCACTGCTAAATAAACCCAAGAATTTAACATATTTATACATATATATATATATATATATATATATATATATATATATATATATATATATATATATATATATATATATATACACACATATATTAATAAAAATGTAAATTCATAGCAAAAATATTATAGCACATTATGATTGATGTTATATGCATAATAAAAATGTGTATATGTTTTATATTCTGTTAAATTAACAAATGTAAATGAAATATATAATGATACACACATAATAATATTATGATATTATATACATAAAATCTTTGATATATAATATTTATAATTTATAATATATATGAAATATTTTAAAATTTATATATATATATACATATATTAATAAAAATGTAAATTCATAGCAAAAATATTATAGCACATTATGATTGATGTTATATGCATAATAAAAATGTGTATATGTTTTATATTCTGTTAAATTAACAAATGTAAATGAAATATATAATGATACACACATAATAATATTATGATATTATATACATAAAATATTTGATATATAATATTTATAATTTATAATATATATAAAATATTTTAAAATTTATATATATATATATATATATACACATATATTAATAAAAATGTAAATTCATAGCAAAAATATTATAGCACATTATGATTGATGTTATATGCATAATAAAAATGTGTATATGTTTTATATTCTGTTAAATTAACAAATGTAAATGAAATATATAATAATATTATGATATTAAATGCATAAAATATTTGATATATCATATTTATAATATATAATATATATAAAATATTTATATATATATATATATATAGTTATAGTTATATATATGTGTGTGTGTGTGTGTGTGTGTGTGTGTGTATTATATAGTTTTATACAATTATTATAGATAATTTTATAGATTATATTCTTTATTGGATATTTGTCTAAAACTAGTTTACCCAAACATTTAAATTCTCATTTACTCACCCTCATTGTTGTTGTTCATATTTGTGTGTGTATAAACATTGTACACTTTATTTAATATACAATGTATTAATTTGGCACAATGTATATTCATATATTAATTTATATTATAATGTATATTATTTAAATAAGTAATATAATATAGTAATTTATAGTAATATAATATTACATTTTTTATAAATATGAAAAAAATGAAGAAAAAAATAAATAAAATACCATACAAAAGTTTGGGATCAGTGAGATTTTTAATGTTTAAAAGGAGTTTTGTCTGCTCACCAAGGCTGCATTTATTCAATTAAAAATACAGTAAAAACAGTAATATTGTGAAATATTATTACAATTTTAAATAACTGCTTTCTAATTAAATATATTTTAAATTGCAATTTCCAATGTGTCCCATGACACTGAAGAAATCATTCTAAAATGGTCACGTGACACTGAAAACTGGAGTACTGCTGCTGAAAGTTCAGCTTGGCCATTACAGGAATAATTTACTTTGTAAAATATATTCAGTTTATTTCACAATATTACTGTTTTTACCATATTTGTTTATTAAGTAAATGCAGCCGAAACTTCTTTTAAAAACATCTTACCAAATACCAAACTTTTGAATGGTAGTGTATATTTTTAAATAGTGTGTTTATTTCTTTATTATTTTTATATTTGTATTATACATAATATTTAATGTAATGATTATTTTATCCTAATTGGTTATCCTTCAAAGAATGCAACAAGTTTGAATATGCCTGTGCATGGTGAGATTTAATCTCAGTGATCTTGTCTGGCAAACAAACCATTGTTGCTCTGGTGGCGTACGTTTCCATGCATTTAGCTCATCGTCGTTCTTACGAAAGGTTAATAGTCCATCCAGACCCTTGAAATGACCCCATGTGTCCCAAGAGGAGATTTGCTCATTGCCTTACAAAGCCTGAGCTGTTGCTAACTGTCCTGGGGATGTTTGAATCGGCAGTGGCCATGAAAAGAGAGGAGAAAGAAGGGTGTATCTGTCCTTCTTCATCAGTAGTCTCCTCTGACTCGCGGCCCCCTCAGGTGCTAACTGTATGTCAGCACAATCAGCGGGGATTCGGTTTGGTGCCTCTTCAGACTCTCAATGGCTCTGCCTCGCCCATTCCACTGCCTCCAATCACACCCGCCTCAGGATGACCCTTATCGCCGGCCGATAAAAATCCACCCTCGGCGGGGAGATAAGAGAAAGAGGGAGGAAAAGGAAGAGAAGAGTGCATCTGTACGATTAGATAAAGGAGAGGCGCTCTTGACAGACTGAAGGATTTTTAGCCAGAGGATGTTTTGAATGTGAGCATTCAGCGCTCGAGGCTCCAATGCAATTTCCCCAGGATAAAATGATTGTTGTAAGCTGAGGTTTTTCTGACTAGCATCCTTAGGAAATGGACAGTTCCCTTTCTAATCACAGAAGTGTTTACATGAGTACAGCGCCTCTGGCTTTCTCTCTTTCCAGAGCGCGCTCTGTTCTGTCTTTCTCCAGGCGATGCTTCTGGAGAGTTTAGTGCTCCGGGTGTCCGCAAAGGATGGTCCAAAAACACAAATATGTCAATATGCTTCAGTAACTCATACTCCCAAGATAGAGTCTGCAGAATTTATCACATTTTTGCTATGCTGATTTTAAGGGAAAATCTAAAGAACTGAATGGAATGGATTTAAAGGTAAAGTGTGTCATTTCTGCATTGAGTTAAGTTGGACTGTACAATATTGGCTGAAGCCCATGGCATGAGTTTGGGCCACCTGTGGACCGCACAGAAGCTGGCCTTTATTTCGGCAATTTTTCCCAAATAATAATCATAACATAAAATTCGAAATATGCCTACACGTTGTGTTTTATTCTGCACTATGGTTGTGCAGTAGAATCGCCTCCCTGTCTCTTCATGAATTTGAATTTGAACTGAAGCAGAATTGGAAGTTGAATTGAAATGTAACACACTGATGCATTCTGGGGAGGAAAAAAAGTGCTCTTCCACCCTGGTACCTAAAATTTTGATTCTTATATGCCTAGCTATAAGAAATTAAACATTAACTTTAATTAAAACTTAATTCATTATAAAGGTATTCATAATGTATATATCTTTTCATAAATAATTGTAACCAAAAAAATGCATTAATAATATTTGTAGATTCCTTGTTTCATCTGAAATTGGTTGTTTGTCATGTGTTTTGCATGACATAAGTATTAGAATGTATTATAACTGTGTGCATAATTAATACATTAAAGTACGTTTATAATGCCTTATAAAAGCTTTAAGTAAAGTAATAACAATTTCTCTCTAAATATTTTTTTTTTATCTGTAAGAAATTCAAATGTGTGTGTGTTCTATTTCAGAATCCTGATTGCTACATCGCTTCAAATTCTGAAATTGAATTGGAATTGGGAAGATATTCTACCTACAAAACACACACACACACGACCATGACGTCATCTTTTTTTCCAGCCACTGACTCTTGTGTGCTTTAACCTTGACTCAGAGAGAGAGAGAGAGAGAGAGAGAGAGAGAGGGAGTAATTCTAACCTTAAAAACCTGCTGATTAAAGCTAGTTTGGAGGAATTCGATTCCGCTTAATGCTTTTGGCCCTCCGCCCAGCCCTGACGATGGATCGCCATTAACATCAACGGACAGCATGTCTTCACTCAGGCGGAGACGTGACCGGCACACACTCTTACACACACATGTGTGTCCGGCACGGCCTGTCCCCATCAGTTTCATTCTGACTGTCTCTGTTGATCAGCATCAAACCGCAGCATTGGTATTTCCTGCGAGCCGCCCGTGCCGGGCAGCACACTGCTCTCCTCCTGTTTCTGCAGACACAGCATCCTCTGTCCTGTGGTTATCTGTCCAAGCTCATGGTCATTCGCTGCTGATATGAGGACAGTTTGATGGTTTATTTCAGTGGGGCTTTGGGTTAAAGTTCAGAGCGATAAAGCAGGTTGTAGATAAACACTTGTTTTCTTAAAAACACTGACCTGTTTACCCGTTCCTGTACAGAACATTTGAAAACGGTCGTCTGTGTGAGATAGCAAACTATATGCAGACGTATTTAGTGCATACTAGCATCTGTGAAGTGATATGTTCTAAGCAGTCGATAGATAAATAGATGAGTGAGTGAGTCAGTGAGTGAGTGAATGAGGGAGTCAGTGAGTGAGTGAGTGAGAGTGAGTGAATGAGGGAGTCAGTGAGTGAGTGAGTCAGTGAATCAGTGAATGAGTGAATGACGGAGTCAGTGAGTGAATGAATGACGGAGTCAGTGAGTGAGTGAATGACGGAGTCAGTGAGTGAGTGAGTGAGTGAGTGAATGACGGAGTCAGTGAGTGAGTGAGTGAGTGAGTGAATGACGGAGTCAGTAAGTCAGTGAGTCAGTGAGGGAGTCAGTAAGTGAGGGAGTCAGTGAGTCAGTGAGGGAGTCAGTGAGTGAGGGAGTCAGTGAGTCGGTGAGTGAGTGAATGAGGGAGTCAGTGAGAGTGAGTGAGTGAGTGAGTGAGTCAGTGAGTGACTCAGTGAGTGAGGGAGTCAGTGAGTCAGTCAGTGAGTGAGTGAGTCGATGAGTCAGTGAGTGAGGAGTCATTGAGTCATTGAGTCAGTCAGTCAGTCAGTGAGTCAATGAGTGAGGGAGTCAGTGAGTGAGTCAGTCAGTGACTCAGTGAGTGAGGGAGTCAGTGAGTGAGTCAGTCAGTGACTCAGTGAGTGAGTGAGTCAATGAGTCAGTCAGTCAGTGAGTCATTGAGTGAGGGAGCCAGTAAGTGAGTCAGTCAGTGACTCAGTGAGTGAGGGAGTCAGTGAGTCAGTCAGTGAGTGAGTGAGTCGATGAGTCAGTGAGTGAGGGAGTCAGTGAGTCAGTGAGTCAGTCAGTCAGTCAGTCAGTCAGTGAGTCAATGAGTGAGGGAGTCAGTGAGTGAGTCAGTCAGTCAGTGAGGGAGTCAGTCAGGGAGTCAGTCAGTCAGTGAGGGAGTCAGTCAGGGAGTCAGTCAGTCAGTGAGGGAGTCAGTGAGTCAGTCAGTGAGTCGGTCAGTCAGTCAGTGAGTGAGTCAGTCAGTGGGTTAGGGAGTCAGTGAGGGAGTCAGTCAGGGAGTCAGTCAGTCAGTCAGTCAGTGAGTCAGTGACTCAGTGAGTCAGTCAGTCAGTCAGTGAGTGAGTCAGTCAGTGAGTTAGGGAGTCAGTGAGGGAGTCAGTGAGGGAGTCAGTCTGGGAGTCAGTCAGTCAGTGAGGGAGTCAGTCAGGGAGTCAGTCAGTCAGTCAGTCAGTGAGTCAGTGACTCAGTGAGTCAGTCAGTCAGTCAGTGAGTGAGTCAGTCAGTGAGTTAGGGAGTCAGTGAGTCAGTCAGTCAGTGAGGGAGTCAGTGAGTGAGTCAGTCAGGGAGTCAGTGAGTTAGGGAATCAGTGAGTCAGTCAGTCAGTGAGTGAGGGAGTCAGTGAGTCAGTGAGTCAGAGAGTGATTCAATGAGTGAGTGAGGGACTCAGTGAGTGAGTGAGTGTGTCAGTGAGTCAGTCAGTGAGTCAGTCAGTCAGTGAGTGAGTGAGTTAGTTAAACACAAACACTTTCTGCCCAGTAGCATCAGAGCCAGAAAGATTCTTCTGTGCTTCCCTGACTTTATTTCACACCATGGTTCCTGTGCTTTGCTACAGATTCAGCCTGAATTTACTGTTTGATGTCTTTTTTGCCCAGCATGAGGAAAATGAGTATCAAAGGCATTTTTGCATCATTTAAAGGGCTCATATTGAGCACTTTTGTAGCATTTGACTTTTTCCCCTAAACTCCACTTATAATGTTAGTCAAGTTTTCTTTCACCAGAAAAAGTAGTAATTTAGTGTTTCTTGTTTGTTTTCCACCCTCTCTGACCTGAGAATTAAACAGGCTGTTTTTTCTGCTGTCTTTACGACTGTAAATGACCTCTGTTGTGATTGGCTAACCTCTTCACATGTGTAATGGCAAGCTAACGACGCCCACGCCGAGCCGCTGAATACTAAATAGCCGTTAATATGTAAATGTAGCCGGTCATATGTAAATGTGCTCATGATTCTGATATCATTATGATGTATGTGTTTTTTTTTCTTCTTCAGCTTAGTTTCAATAAATGGTCTGGAGAAGGAGATTTGTGATGTAGTTTGTCTAGATAGTACATCAAATTTGAAAAATCCCGTCGTCCATAATGAGCTTGGTGTGAGAGTCCTTTTTAGTTTTAATATGACCTCGGTGTCCTTGACATACAGCATCACTGAAAATGTCAGCGTATGATATTTTAACATTTTTAGAGGTTTGAAGTTCATAATTATTAAAAGTTCATGCAGTAATAAATTGACTTAGGAGAAGAAAACGCCAGGGTTATTATAGTCAAATAAAACTAAAACCATAATAAAAAAAAAGCAAAAACTTTTAGTTACCTAGAAAAAATATATATATATATTACAAATACCTAAACTGGTTTTATTTTAACCAGTTGGCAAGGAAACATTTCTCATTTTCATTTAGCTTCACTCGATGTACTAAAATAACTAAAACTTAAACTAATTTAAAATATTGATAGTGAAATAGCACTGTGTAGTGCGCTTGTCACCGTTTGAAATATTCAAAAAATGAGTTGCAAGCCTCTCCCACGAGTTCATTGTCTTATCTTATGAAAACAACATATCAGTGTCCCGATAAAACTATGTATGGCAGAATGAGGGAAAGACTCATATTTCCCCTCTAGGAGATATTCAGATATTAGCATCCAATTCAGCGCCGATATACCCAACTGAAAGGCACCTTGGCGCCTGTGTGTTTGTGTGTGTGAGCACGTTACTGTGCGTAGGAGCGTGTCTCAGACACGACGGTGGCGCTGATCTAATCGTGTGAATGTAATTAGGCTTTAATTGCTCAGCGTGTGGGCCTCTGGCATCTGTCTGGGGCCCAGACGGCAAATAATGCCCTCTGACGCTGTCATCTCCTAATCTCACTGTTACCAAACACCTTCGCACAACTCCCACTGAAACCAAACACCTCCGCGCCGCTGACGGGAGGATGACGACACACTTTCACTGTACTGGATTTGCTACGTGCGTCGTAATCAGTGTCGGGACGAAACTAACTAAACGTTCACGTGGTCTGCTGCCTCGTTTATACATGCTAAGAATGAAATAAAAGAACGATCAATAAAGTTCTGCTCATAATAAGAGTACATCGTGCTAATAAAATAATAATAATAATAATATGGAATCAATCGCAGCTGATTTTTTATTTTGTGCATCTGCAGTGTGCATTTATTCATGTACTTTTGTCAAAATACACATTTATAGCTTTTCGTTGGTACAGAATCTTGCGAGAGTCAGCACAGCAACAGGAAGTGATGTCACTCTCAAAGTTTGGGAAAAATTCTTTGGTACATTTCAACATTTTCTTTGAAGCAATTTTTACAAAGAAAATGACAAGTAACAAGACTGAAGTAAAAAATGATCATTTAGATACTTACTGTGTCAGAAAATATTGGCACAAATGAAATTTAAATATCATCTGATTGCTATAAATTAATCAAGATAATGTGTTATCCCTCATTCACCTCAATATAGTTCGCCACTCTTTGCGTGTAGTTTGTCACGTAAAAATAACTGTAAATTGAACCATTTCAATTTATGTGTAGCTTGTATCTTCCCTAACACTGGTTTTAATGCATGATTAGAGTGTGTGTGTGTGTGTGTGTGTGTGTGTGTGAGAATGATACGCTGAGATGAGCTTCATTCCTGTAAAATTCAGCCAGCCGAATGTACAATAAGATCTGCGACAGGTCTCGTAATCCAGTGCTGTAAATAGACTTACAGTCGTCCTGCTATTGACCCGATATGAAGGGCACCAGTTACACACACACACACACACACACACACACTGGGTGTCTGAGGATCACGTCCCACCGGATATTTTTATCTGGTTATAAACAGAATCGTCCAAGTATAGTTTTTATATGACACAATGAAGAAACAAGAAAGCGGGAGTATATATGACCATTGCTGTATAATATTATGATTCACTACCTTTATTCTCCTCAATGTTCAGATTTGTGGCACTACAGCGCTCGGGTTTATAGAGTTACTGTGCTGATGTTTTGTGTTGTCATTTATTTATTAACTTCGCACTCTTAAAAATAAAGGTTCCAAAAGGGTGTTTTTGCAACATGTTTTTGAAGCGTTGATCATTGTAGCCAATCACAGACGTATCCGGTGAGCTGATGAACACTCCGCTCGACAACACTAACCTTTTTCCACTAAACGAAGAACCTTTTGCGGAATGGAAAGGTTCCATGGACGTTAAGGTTCTCAACGGAGCCGTAGAACCTTTATTTTTAAGAGTGTTGATGCTTGTGTCGTTTATTGCTGTTTGTGTGTTTATTCTCAGTGTTGAACTGACGGTGAGCTCTGTGTTTTATTTCAGTGTCTGTATGGCTGCTATGTCCACTCCTCCATCATTCCCACGTTCCACCGCCGCTGTTACTGGCTGCTGCAGGTAAGAGTCCAGCTCTGCCAACACAAAAAACACAACTGAAAACAACTCTCATCACCATCCTGTAGCTAGTAACTCTGTCGTCTTGAGCTCTCTGTCTCTCTCTGGTAAATCCACGAAGAGTCTGACAGCGATGGTTGTAATCGAGAGTCATAAACGCATGTGTTAGCAGCCAGAGGTCGTGGAATAGACCAGTCGATCAGTTCTACCTCTAGACGATGCTTTGGGCCTGTTGTCACATCACAGATCAGATGTCCTTGTTCCATTTGGCACTTTAGAAGTGAACTACACAGTTTATTTAGGGTGTTCACATAAAAGCCTAAATCGATGTGAACCGCTCAGAGACCCATGAAACTACCCAAGTGTTGTTTGGAGACTGACAGAAACCATAAGCGAGCGGGACGTGAAGGTTTTTGCACCGCAAGCAGCACCGGCAGAGATGTGCAAGCTTTCATTTCTCACCCACATCATCTCAGCGGTGCCGGACCCATCGGGCCAGCGTCATTTACATAAGGTAAACGGTGATTCGCCAACTAGTAGACTTCTAGTTGACAGGTAAAATTAGTAGTCGTGCAGCCCGTAGCATTATATGAGGTGCGTGTGTGAGTTTGAGTATGTGTACGTGTGTCAGGTTTTGCCTACTTTGTCCAAATATCCCCTCAAGGATAGTAAAACCTGAAATCATCGGCACTGCGCGGAGCGGCGAAGGGCACCCATGAGGAAACGACTTAATAAACATACTAAATAATGTCTTCATGGAAATATAAAAATTCAAAGGGTTAGCTTTAGGAGCAGGGGATTGAAAATATCATTAGTGCAGTATAAAAACAATCAATGGAAAATCCCCACCATGATAGAAAAGCGAGTGTGGGTTTATACTTTGGGGACACAGTTGCCTCCAGATGTGTGCTAAATCTGACAAAAAAAACATGCTTTGGGGACTTTCAAGGAGAAACGATTCATATATAAAGTGTTTTTTTTATTATTATCATTACTTTAGAAATGCAGAAATTTAGCTTTTAGCCATAATTTTGATGTTCCAATAGTGCTGATATAGTGCTTCTTTTTTCTTTTTCTTTTTTTTGCATATAATTTTTTTCATATATTTTTATACTGGGGATTTTTCAGTGATTCTGGGCCATAACCACCATAGACATCGAGGGGGACGAGTGACATTAAGACAATTAGAAATGGCCAAATTGTCCCCCTCAATATTTGACATTACGGATGCTCTATCAATCAAAACTGACTGGCAAAAATTCAGTGCATTTGGCCAACATCAGGACCAACAGACCGCTGAAAACCACTCGCAATATTTTAATTCAAAAGAAGAGGTTTGAAAAGCCAAACATAAGTTTGAGAGATCTAAAACGTACTGTTTTAATTCTATAAATTATATCAGGAATGTATAATTTACGTTTCAATAACATAAGTTATGATAAAAGCAAGTCAGAGGGTGTGTTAGGATCAGTATCAGATGTTATATTAATAAAAAATATTATTTATTTATCATATATATATTGCATAACACAATTTTATTCACAAGTAGGCCCATATCAGAAAAAAGGTTTTTAAAAATACATTTTTTTTAACCCCTTGAAGAAAACAGCTGTTGTATTTAGGGGTAAAATACACAGTATAAAATCATTGTCTATGGAAAGTCCCCATAAAACTGTGTGTGTGTTTGGGTGGATATTCCCTACATTATGGGGACCAAATGTCCCCACAGGTATAGTAATACTATTAAATTTTGATCTTGTGGGGACATTGTTTTGGTCCCCATGAGGAAACAAGCTTATAAATCATACAGAATGATCTTTTTTGAAGATCTAAAATAGCAGAACATTTTGTGTGATGGGTAGGTTTAGGGGTAGGGGTAGTGTAAGGGGACAGAATGTACAGTTTGTACAGTATAAAAACCATTACGCCTATGGAATGTCCCCATAAAACATGAAAACACAACGTGTGTGTGTGTGTGTGTGTGTGTGCTGGTCTGAATGGAGGTCATTGAGCTATGAAAGCATAATGTTAAACCATAAAAGGAGAAAAGAGAAAGAAATCATGTAAGAAGAGCAAGAGAACTCAGCAGTGATAAAGCGAATCTAAGCTGTCGGATTTCAGAGGCTTGAGCTCAGCTGGGCAGGTAAGAATGATTGATTACAGAGAGAGCGAGTCCACCCACATTACACACAGAGACAGAGAGAGAGAGAGAGAGAGCGTAAACCTACCCATACACATTCACAACACTTAAAACTTTCATCTTTACACCGGCACACCTGCCCAATCACAAGAAGATTATCATCAGCAGCGTTTGATTTATGAAGCAGCACTTGCTACATATTAATGTTATATCGCAGGATGGTGTCTGCATACACGAGCACAACAGTGGGGTCTGAGGTAAAAATCCCATTCATTTACTACATAGAGAAATTGATTTTTTGTGATAATGTATAAACCCTTCAGCGCAGACCTACTGTGAGCTCTGAGATTGTTAAGTGATGGTCTAAACTTCTCTAGACTTCTGACAATCATATTTAACAGTGAAGAAAGAAAGTGAATCCGAAAGAAGCCACTGTTACCATGGCAAAAGAGCAGGTCTGTGGGTGTTAATATATGTAAATGACCTGCTTTATGATTAGATAACATGCATTACCTGTCAAAATATAGGATACATTATTACCTGTTTTTGATTGAAGTCTCTTTTACTCATCAGTGCTGCATTTATTTGATCAGAAATCAAGTAAGAACCGTTATTATGTGGAATATTATGACAATTTACATATTTTTTAAAATGCAATAAATTCCTGTGGTCAAAGCTGAATTTTCAGCATCGTTACTCCAGTCTTCAGTGTCACATGATCCTTCAGAAATCATTCTGATGTGATGATTTTGTTGGTTGTGTTAGCAGTGAGCTGATGGATACAGGAAGTGCGGTGCTGTGCTGCACTTGTAAAGAGGAAGCTGAGGAGCCTGTGATCCGAGAGGAACAGAGGCAGGAGTGTGTTAGCGCTCAGAGATGCTCATTGATTTATGCTCCAGCAGAGCAAACTGACTCACAAGGTTACACAGCAGTGATTGGTAACCGTCACGGCGTGTAGAAGACCACACATGCTCTCAGATAGATTAAACACACACACACACACACACACACACACACACACTCTCCGTTTGGGGCTGTCAATCACACCTGTCGAGGTCAGTCTTTGTACTTCGTTTAAGTGTACTTCGTCACTTAAAGTTTTAGAAACATGAAAGCCCACAGGATCCCAATTAGGTTACTCTTTATTTCGATGGTCCACTTTAGACAGTCTACTAACTATTAGTAAATTTGCAACAACATGTCAACTAACTCTCATTTAGTTTTAGTTAGGGTTAGTAGAATAAGTTGTCATGTAGTTGCAAAGTTACGTATAGTTAGTCGAATGTGGACCTTCGAAATAAAGTGTTACCCACAATTGTAAAAGCTGTAAATTAAATAATGACATTTTAAAAATTGGGGCAATGCTAGTTTTTTTTTTTTTTTTTCCAATTTTTTTAAATATTAAAATAATAAAAAGCAGAACAAGTTTTATTTCTGCTGTAAAATATATTTTTAAATGAATAATGAAATTGAAAAATATTTTTTGTGTTCATGTTAAAATGAATAATAAAATTAAAAATAAATTAAAAAATAAATTAAAAATAAAGAAATTAATAAATATTTTCATGTATTTTTAACAACAGAAAAAAATAATTTTCTGTTAAAAAGTTAATATTATATATATATATATATATATATATATATATTAAAATAAATATAATATATAAAATAATATAACAATAATAATTTTATATATTATATATATATACTATTATTAATATTATTATTGTTATATTATTTTATATATTATATATATTATATTTATTTTAAATATATATTATATAATTATTGTTAATATTATATATATGAAAATAAATTTAAAATAAATATAAAATATATATATATATATGTATGTATGTATGTATAATGTAAATAATGAAATAATTAACTTTTCTGATGTTAAAATACCTTCCTGTCAGAGCTGGTCACTTTATATGTTGGTCTTTTTCCGTGTAAATGGGAAGTTTATGGGCAGAATAAGCTGCAGTGTTGACCAGTCTTGTGATAGTCAAAAATCTAGACTATTTTCCCTTCGCCTCTCAGTACCGGAGGCTACAGACGGCCCCAAAAGAGCCTTTTATTTATTCATTCAACCATGCATTTTGCCAGCGGTCTGCAGAGGCGTCTGAAACCTTTATGGCGGGTGACATGATTGCTGTTTACCATGTGTGTCATCTGAATCTTTATGAGTGAGAATGTTTTTAACAAACCTTACGGAGCATTAAGGGTTGAAAAATGCAAATCACGCATTGTGAGGAAATGCAGAAAGCCGCTTTTATTTCTCCCCACATTCACAGTCTTTTTCTTTCTTTTTAACCACCTTTTTTTGATTTCATGTCTTTTGACAGCCTGTTGAAATTGTGATCACATTCTTGTATTGCAGTTGACCCGTCCATTCACTTCCATTTCATGCTGAGTAAAGCGAAGCCATTTGCTCTTTCCGCCGGGCATTAGGGAGCGTTGCAGAAGCTCGGCTGGACACACTGCACAACTGCTCTTAATACAGCGTTAACATTCACCTTCAGCTCCACTGCAAACACAAGAACACACACATGCTGCTTCATCCAGAGCACACGTCTCTATAGTTATAACCAGAGGAAAATTACTTTTAAAAATAATGCATTACAAAATTGTGTTACTCCCTCACCTGTGCTGTAATTCTGGACTAAATAAGAATAGGATACAGAAGAAGGAAGTTCAACACTCTTATTTCTGAATCTAAAGTCATTTTTAATTATTAGTATGGTTGAAGTAGATCATTGAAGATCAGCAGCAAATACATTGGTTAAATAAAGTGAGATTAAATACATAAATACATATTTGTGTAATTTAACATAGTTAATTATTACAGGTGTGTGTAAAATTCTGAGATTGCGTTTCACTGTTTTTATTCATTTTGATGACTATACTAATGTTTTTGTGCAAGTGAAATGAATGCATGTTCACTTTTAGTCTAGTTACTTGTAATGCATTACTTTATAGTTACTTGAAAAAGTTATCTGATTATTCAACTCAAGTTATTTGGAATGAGTTACTTTGTAGTTACTTGAAAAAGTAATCCGATTACTCAACTCAAGTTACTTGTAATGCGTTACTTTACTAGTTACTTTAAAGGTAATCCAATTTCGCAACTCAAGTTACTTGTAATGCATTACTTTATAGTTACTTGAAAAAGTTATCTGATTATTCAACTCAAGTTATTTGGAATGAGTTACTTTGTAGTTACTTGAAAAAGTAATCCGATTACTCAACTCAAGTTACTTGTAATGCATTACTTTACTAGTTACTTTAAAGGTAATCCAATTTCGCAACTCAAGTTACTTGTAATGCATTACTTTATAGTTACTTGAAAAAGTTATCTGATTATTCAACTCAAGTTATTTGGAATGAGTTACTTTGTAGTTACTTGAAAAAGTAATCCGATTACTCAACTCAAGTTACTTGTAATGCGTTACTTTACTAGTTACTTAAAAAGTAATCCAATTACTCAACTCAAGTTACTTGTAATGCGTTACTTTACTAGTTACTTAAAAAGTAATCCAATTACTCAACTCATGTTACTTGTAATGCGTTACTTTACTAGTTACTTAAAAAGTAATCCAATTACTCAACTCAAGTTACATGTAATGCGTTACTTTACTAGTTACTTAAAAAGTAATCCAATTACTCAACTCAAGTTACATGTAATGCGTTACTTTACTTGTTACTTAAAAAGTAATCCAATTACTCAACTCAAGTTACATGTAATGCGTTACTTTACTAGTTACTTAAAAAGTAATCCAATTACTCAACTCAAGTTACATGTAATGCGTTACTTTACTAGTTACTTAAAAAGTAATCCAATTACTCAACTCAAGTTACATGTAATGCGTTACCCCCAACACCTTATTAAAACATGAAATCATTAAGGACCCAGTTTTGTTTCTTAAAAAATGTTCCTGGTCTACACTTATATTGATGACTCATCTTTTTTGCAGGGGACATACAGTATGCTAATTTTTGCAGAGGCTCTGTACAATGAGAATATCTGATACACTGATACCACCTGCAAATGACTAAGTGGCACGTTAACTAAAGGAAATTGGCTGTTTCAAGCGCTTGAATATGTCCTGCTCGAACTTCCTGTTTCAATAGAAAATGCAGGAGGGAAAATTGCGTTCATCAGAACATTTCATATCAAAGATAGGAGGCTTTTAATAGTCGAACATGCTGCAAAATAAGTATTTCAGAAAAAAAGTTCACAATGGAATGGCAATGGAACTTTAGGCATTATTTGTTTCCTTTTGATGTTCAGCACTGTTCTTTCCCATAAAGACTAACTTGAAAAGTGAAAGCCGTGACTTTACCGCCCTTAAGCCCTCCGTCTGAAAACTACGTGACAAATCGAAGCTTTTTCATCAGGTCCTTGAGGAGGACTGAGACATCCTGTGCCCGCCAATCTGAGAGCAGCGAAAAGCTCACACACATGCATTTGTTGAAATCCACAGATCCTCAGGAGATGATTGTGACCTCCACTCACTGGAGGTCCAGAGACAAATGTGGCGTGTTGTGGAGCCAGTGAGCCATTAGAGCTGTTTTCCCCTTGACCTCTCAGACAGGAACAGCCATTATGGTGTTGTTCGAACAAAAACCTCAAGGTGGGTTCAGTGTTTCAAAGCCCGGCAGGTTTCGTCTGGAAGTAGCGCTGGAGAGGTAGATTCTGAAAACGTGTGTGTGTGTGTGTGTGTGTGTGTGTGTGTGTTTGAGAGACAGATCGACAGAGAAAGAACAGCATAAGTCAAGGAGCAAGAGCTCACGGCCCATTAAATAATACATCCTTCCTGAAAGGCCTTAAGGTAGCGCTGAAGCCGAACAGGTCTGGAGCTGATTACAGGCTGGTGAAGGAAGCGTGTTCAGCTGTCAGCCCCTGACCCACAGACACCCTCACCAGCCCGGCTACAGAAACGGGAAGACATGGCGGACACTAGATATCGCTCGTGCCTTCAGTGCAGGCTAAATAAAAGCTGAAAAGTTCTTCAGTAAAGTCAAAGCCATTTATTCTGATTTCAGTGGTGTGACTAACCATGAAAGCAGGGAGAACAAAAGACTCGATCTAACCGTACAGAACATCGTCGCTCGCCGTCACGAACCGAGACCGTGAAAAACAGGATTTATCTGCTCGCTGGTTTTGTTCCCGAGTTATTTGACCTTTTGACCTTTCATTCACATTTTTGCATATTTTTAATATTTTAGCCAGTATTTCTTTTTTTTAATTTCTGGTTCTTAAAACAGTAACACTTTACAATAAGGTTTAAAGTATGAACTAACATGAACTGAATACATTTGCTACTGTATTTATCCCTATTTGTCTTTGTTAATGTTATTTAATAAAAATACAGTTGTTCATTGTTTGTTCATGTTAGTTCACAGTGCATTAACTAATGTTAACAAGATTTTAATAATTTATTAGTAAATGATGAAAAATTGTCATTTAAATAATTACTTATTATATAGATAAATGTATAATTTGTTTTATATTATAAATATATTAATAATATATATTTTATATAAATCATTTATGAATATTATACAATTACAATTATATATATATATATATATATATATATTACACAGTTGAATTATATGAATAAATAATATGTAATTGTATATATTTTTATACAAATAATTAGTTAAATATTATCTAACTATATAGATAAATGTTATATAATTTTATATAAGTTTACTTTAATTAATTTTATTTACTTTTGTCAATTAATTAATTATTTTAATGTTGTCACATTGTCTGCAGCTAAGCTTGGAAATAAAAATAAATGTCATGTTAACGGTAAGCTCATATATTTTTTCTGATTGTGGATGAAAATATTTGAAATTTTGTGGATTTAAATACAGTAAATATGGTCAAACTAGAGTACTAGAGTCTTATTGGTATCTGAATGCATTCTCAAATTAGCAAATAAAAAATTATTTTACCTTTTTATTGAGCTTCATTTATTCAGAGCTCTTTAATTATGTGATTATAATAAGGAAAGATAATAATAAATAAGTAAGTTCCTGGATCAACATATTTTGCATTAAAAAAAAAACATAGTCCCTGAAATCCAAGGGAAATAGCGCTGATGCAGGAGCACCTAACCCAGGTTGTAAACCTAAACCTGACATAAACTGTAAACTTTCCCTCAAATCTGATTGGTTGATTCCAGGATCAACAATCACCAATAAATAAACATGCAAGGTGTGAGCGATGAGTGGAATTATATGATTTGGTAGGCACTGAAATTCTGTAAAAAAAAAAAAAAAAAAAAAACTATGGAGCTTTATGAGCAGAGCAGATTCATGTGTGGTTATGGCAATAAAACTCCATAAAACTGAAAGCGAAAGGGAAGCAGATGTGTTGGAGGATGAGCGGTACATTACCCAATCTGGACTGAACAGTCACTGCTCTGGAAGCTTCTCTGGACTTTCACTTTGGAGGGGTGCAACTTCAGATCTTTCCCACGAGACCAGAGAGAGAGAGAGAGAGAAAGAGAGAGCAAATGAACGAAAACAGAGGAAAAACATCACAAAGGCCCAGCTGCTAATTGAAAAGAGAGCAAATTAATTACAGTAATGAAGCAATTAAAGCGCTGTCACGCAACCAAGCCTCTCTTTTAGGCCGGTAAGCATTTTGTTTCTCAAGCTTTCCCCCGGTGTCCGTGGCCTCTCCGCATCCCTCCGTTTCTTCTCCTTCATCTTCACTGTTTTAATCTAATCAAATGATAAGAAATTATTTGAAAAAGGATAAAAAAAAGTCATGTATGTAGATTTCATTACATGTCTTCAAAATAAAAAGCATAAACAAGAAAAAAAAAAACTATAATCATAAATGAATGCGAGCTCTAATGTTGTTCACGCTTGTGTTCATCAGGTGGATTTATCTCTTTCTGAAGGTGCTTTCTAAACGTTAACGTAAAACAAGACAATGATGCTCATTAAGAAGATGATTATTGCGGTAATCACTAACTTAAATGATGTAAAACGGTTTCTTTCTCTCTCCTCTAAACCTCAGCGTGTTTCATGTACACAAACTAGACTATAGAGGTATAAATGGACACGCTCAAGGCCTGCTGCTCGCTTGTAAGCCTTTTCATTATTTCAGACCTTGTTGTGCAAAGAAAGATGCTTTAGTTTTGCTTTTAATATTGTGTGAGTCGCATCTTCTGCTCAGCTCTTTTTCAAGACTCTTAGAAACTTTAGAGGAACCCAGATGAATTGATTGTTAAATAATAATTCTTTTACATATTTTTCTTCCAATCAAAGCCTTGCTTTGCCTCTTCTTTTTTTTTACTCCATTAGATCGACTTTGTTTTCTGTTGTGAGTCTCGCAAACACAAATCACATTTTTCTGTTTCTTTCTTTCCCGTTTGTTTTTCTCTCTCACACATTCTTGTCACATGTAATTGAATAAGCGTCTTGTCTGCTTTTTCTGCATCCGTGTTTTAATGATTAATGCTGTATTGATGTCCTCAATTAATTTCCTGCTATGCCACAGTAGATCTCCTCAACTCTCTTGAACATCTCCATTTGCTTAAGAGACGTCTCTATTCCCCGTGGCAGATGCCTGTCAGTAACGCTGCATGTGTGTTCATTTGTATTCATGTGGGTTTGTGCGTATGAAAAATGATGCTGGTGTCCACTACAGTCATCTTTAAAAAGCCGTTCTAACTGTTCGGGGTGTAATGCATGCAAACCACTGTGAGAGATGACCTTTGACCCTTACCTATTATTCTATTATTAAAGAATTTTAAATTAATGAATATAATAAATATTTAGCACTGGTTAAAATGCGTCATTCTGAAAATAATAATAATCAATTGGAATAATTCTATTACTGTATCGAAGTAGAAAGAAACATAATGACTTTTTTAGTTTTTCTGTGATTTATTAATTAATGCAATGCAAAAGGCTAATACAGCACTTCAGGCTTTTTATTCACTCAATATCTCTCTATTAACGTGTGTATTCATCGCTCTAAAAAAAATGCTGTGATAAAAACAACCCAAGTTGGGTTGAAAAAGGACAAATGTTTGCCCAACCTGCTGGGTAGTTTTATTTAACTCAACTGCTGTTTATAAATGACCGTGTTGCTCGCTTGAAATGAACCCAAAGTATGTTGGAAATTATTATTTATTAATATATTTAAAATATATTAAATAATTAAACAATATGCATGCGTATTAATAAATGCACACCTTATTGTTGCCTCCAGTAATTATGTCTGATTTTTGATTTCCAACCTTTTGGGTTCATTTTAATCCAAGCATACAGTCATTTTTAAACAATAGTTGAGCTAAATAAAACAGTGGGTAAACATTTAACCCAACCTCTGGGTTAAAACAACCCAATCACTGGTTTTGACCATTTTCAACCTGACTTGAATTCTTTTTTGTCCAGCATTTTTTACCGTGATGTGTTTTAATGATATAATTTACAGCATCAATGGGATGAGCACTTTAGAGAACCTAAAGAAAGCCACAAACAGCTTGTAAGTGATTCGAGAGAATATGAAGTGCAGATATCAATGTCAGGAGCCTCCGGGCAGGTCAGTGAAGACGGGCCGCACTCACAGTTTAATGCAGAAAAACCTAATGGCTTACAACACACCCTTCTCTGTCCACACGTAAAACCCTTCACATGTGAGGGGAAATTGTCCTTGAAATGAGTAGTGTGTGTGTGTGCCCTGGGCAGAGAGCAGCTTAATGATGGACACACTGGAACATTCATCATCATGTTCACTGCGTCCAGGGCAGCTATTAAACACAGCCCAGAGTCCAACACACACTCTCAGTGCATTTACACTGACACAATATGCAATACATACAGCTATGAGTCACACACTCTTTCAATTTAGACAATATTCCAATCACACACAGACTAAATGATCGATAGATGTCATGAATGAACACAGTGACATGCCTGCAGAATGTCAAACGCTGTGCGGACGTTGTATCTGGATCCGTCTGATGCACATTTAAAACAAGTGGAGTGGTTCATCCCCAAATTAAAGTCACCATGAAATCTATATTGACAATTCTTGTTTTGTTATGACATATTGCAGATTTATCTGTGCATGTCATAATTTTTTTTTTATTTCATGTGCCCTCATAATCTTAAATCAAAATAACTTCCCCTCCCTCATCTCTTTTTTTTTTCTTATGGGGGCGGGGCAACCTGTCACTCACATGAGCTCGACCAATAACAAACCATAACCGTCCAATCAATTCCCCATGGGCAAAATCAAGTCCCGCCCAACATTTGCCGCAATGGCGAAGAAAATAATATCACAATTGACACTTCACAAAGACCCGCCCCCTTTAGTTACTGTTGCTATGTCCGACAACCCATGCGCTCTCATGCCACACATCATGTTCTCACGCAGTGAAAAACACATTGTGAAGCAAAGAGGACACTGACA
Organism: Opsariichthys bidens; assembly: GCA_037194245.1. NCBI lineage: Eukaryota > Metazoa > Chordata > Actinopteri > Cypriniformes > Xenocyprididae > Opsariichthys > Opsariichthys bidens. Next base: position 15,601,251 of record CM074299.1, read on the forward strand.
ACGTTTGAAACCGTTTCATATTTAAAATATCGTAATTTTTTAAAGAAGTTTGATCAATAAATAGCGTCTAGTGTGTGTTTAATGTGTCGCTGTAGCTCCTCGATCATCTCTTCATACTAGTTCATTTATAGCGTCAAATAAACATGAATGAACATCAGAAGGAATGTTGTTTCAAGCGCCGAAAGAGGTGAGTTCACACAATTTATCAAGTTCAAGTTCACCTACGTTAATCTACTAACTCCCCTGACTGCTTTGTCTGAGAAAATGCCGGATTCGGGGTTATGATTGGTCAGATCGCCTGTCAATCAAACTGTTTTTGAAGCCTCAATTTCCGTCTCATGCTGACTTTAATAGTCTGTCATCATTTTTTCCATATAGTGACTTTGGCCGAAAAAGCACCATAAAAGTATCAGACAGGAAGATTTTCAGAGTATAAAAGCTTAAAATTCAGTCTTTCCCTCAGACAGATCTCATATTTGGGACTATTTCTTATTCATATTGCATTTGCGTGTGCTTTTGAATGTGTGTTTGCTGTGCAGCAGTTTTGATGAGACACACAGCTGAAGTACAGCAGGTGTGAGACGACTCCAGACATTCACAAACTGACACAGACGTGCCTGTAATGCGAGATCCACCTGTGTGGAAGGAGAGACAGAGAGTATTTATACACTTAATTTATTACCTTCATTAACTTTGATGAGATGGGGAGCAGTTTATGGTTGAGCTACACTGGCCACACATCATGCAAACATGTGTATGTGTGTGAGAGAGTGTGTATGCGTCAAGGCTTGTTGCCAGGTTACAGCCATGTGTTGAAACTGCCATAAGCAACAGCAAATATTTCACCATTGGGAAGTGAACCGGAGAGAAATGGAGTGAGAATCACTCACAAAATTCAGTTCTAAAAACAGGGAAACTTTTGGGGTGAAGCAGCACAACCATTTCGTGATTGTTAAATAAATATTTGGGCTAATTTTATTAAATTAACACATTTTACGATGTTTAAATACATTCATAATTAGTGCTGTCAAAATTAACATGTTAATGCATGTGATTATTTTTTTTAGTTTAATTATTTAACGCGTGCCTGCCACTTTAAGAAATCTTTTGCGCTTGAACCGGCAAAAACACACAAAATTATGCCAAAATAACTGTTTTGTGTTGAATTAATCAGATAAAGTTTTAAATGAACATAAAGAGTTGTGAGAAAATAAAATTAAATTAAAGTGACAGCAGCCTAATAAACCTGCTACAGTCCGCCATTAATGTTAATCAAAGAACAAAAGACAAAGAAATTCACTCACTGCTCTTAACTCAATAACTTTTGTAGCTTTTATAAAAAATAATCTATATTTAATCTTGTGAATACTGTTTGATAATTGCTTTGATTCTGGATGATTCCTACCTGTTAGATCAAATATGTAAAAATATACTGTCTTTATGTTGTTTCTACATTCATTCTGAGATTAAATGTGAGATTATTGCAATATAAAAAATATATATATATTAAAAACTGATTAATGTTTGTCGCTTTTCAATCTTCATAATACATCAGTGCAGATAATCTGTATGTTTCAGGTCTAGTGTTCAGTGCAGATCAAACAAAAACTCCCTGAGTTGCATAAAACCAGACAATCAAATTGTCATTTTTTGCATCAGGTGGTCTGAGACTGAAACTATGTTAGTCCCTTCTGTTGCACATATTACATTTGACAACTTTGAGCAACTGCATCCCCTTTCCAGAATGTTCCTGCTCATAAAAACAGCGAGGGGTGGCGAATATGCTGGCGTAGAAGTTTTAGCACAAAACAGTCAAATCGTGCCTTCAAAAGGCAAACAAATAATGCAATCCAATTTCTCTCTTGTATGAGACTGTGATGAAATCAGCCAGTCTCCTCCCCCCCCCCCCCCCCCCCCCCCTTAAATCTACCAAAGGTATTGTGCAAACACCTTGAAATATGCATCCCTGAATGTGTTAGCTCTTTTCCGTCTCCCATCTGGTCGCTAACGCTGCAATATTAAAATGCTAATGGGGCCGCCGGACAGACGCTGAGAAAGTTGATTCCATCTTTCACCGAGGCTGAGAGAGACGTACCTGCTCTTTTGGGCAAGAACGCCAAATGATTAGCTCTATTTAAAAGCCAAAGGTGATGCAAAGACAAAAGGAACTGATTTTAAAGTCAAGCTCTGGCCTGTATCTCATCGATTAGCTCAGATGGTGTGACTCGGGTCGCTGTGGAGTTTAGGGAGGGAGAGCGTGGAGGTAGATTGATAGAGAAGGTAAGTAAGTGGCAGCAGGGGAAATTTATTGACAGTTAAACATTGACAAAGCTTCAAAAATGGCTCAAGCTGCTGCCGCTGCCACATTATTCTCTGTCAGAGGGCCTGAACCGTCCTTTCACTTCATGTAGATGTGCTTTTACTCGAACTCAGATATAAACCAGATTATTTGGTGAACAACTGACTCGGTTTCACCATCTCTCTCACTTTCTAACACAGCATACACAACACTCCTGGCTGTTTCTGTTGTTCGTTTAGCTACATGTATCGGCCGTGTCCTCTGAGTGCATCTGTGAGTTTGATTAGTCATTCGAAGCCGCTGGATTTCTGCCCCCAAAGCTCCCCGTATCCCCTTCACACCCACGACTCATGCTTATAGCAGCTGAGCTTTAAACAACACCTATTACTCTTACGCTGTCAATTAGGATAATTTATGGCCGTAATTCTGAGCCGGCATGAATTGCGGTGTTTTGATGTTGGTAAATACTTAGAAGTTAATTGGGGGCATCTGCTCCGGGGAGTTCGGGCGAAGAATGGGAGACTGTTGTGTTTTCACGCGTGCTTGCCAATTAACGGCTCCCACCTCCATGCCACCGAACGCAAAACATCTCGCAGACCCGACGTTTAGCGAGTTAGCTCCACCACCGCGGCTGAGACTCTCTGGGGTATGTGTGTGTGTGTGTGTGTTTAGATGGAGTTGTAATTGCGTGGGTTAATTTCAATTCCTCTATGGGTGTTTCTTTAACTATATGCACTTTTTGCCCTGTGGACTTCCGTAATACACACTTTCATGCACAAGTTTTTGTGTGTTAACTAATTTGATGTGTCTCAAGCCAATATATGTCAGTTTTGCATCACAAACGAATTCCAACCCGATCTCATGTTGTAAAAGTGTAGTAACCATGTTTTTTTTTGGGGGGGGGGGCAGATTGATTACCATTTCTATAACCACAGTTTTGCATGGTTAAACGACGGTTTGTGTAGCAAAATCATGCACTGTAAAAAAAAAAAAAAAATTGCTGGTTTAACTTAAAAAAGTAAGTTTCCTTAAAGTTTTGAGTTCATTGAAATTAAAAAATTGAGTTAATGCAATGAATGCGGTTGGTTTATTCAACAGAAATTCTAAATATTATGTCGTCTGAAACATTTGACAAAAGGAAAATTAATTTTCATAAGGATATTATGTGGTAGCAATCTCATATGAATCTTTCGAAAGAATCGATGTGATTCGTATGGAAACGTATGAATTTTAGAGAAAAAGTCGACCCGAACCTAACTGTACAAATTTATATTAATTAGCCACCAATTCGCCAAAATATAAAATAATTATGAATTGCCATGAAAGTGTTGAGAACTGCCTCTTTTTTTTCCAGAACCAACGATTTATCATACCCATCACTCTTCAAATCATAATTGATCCTGTGTATGTGTATGTGTGTGTGTGTGTGTGTGTGTGTGTGTGTGTTTGAGTATTCCCTACGTTATGGGGACCAAATGTCCCCACAGGTATAGTAATACTAGTAAATTTTGATCTTGAGGGGACATTTTTTTGGTCCCCATGAGGAAACAAGCTTATATATCATACAGAATTATCTTTTTTGAAAATCTAAAATAGCAGAACATTTTCTGTGAGGGTTAGGTTTAGGGGTAGGGGTAGTGCAGGGGACAGAATGTACAGTATAAAAACCATTATGCCTATGGAATGTCCCCATAAAACATGAAAACAACGTGTGAGTGTGTGTGTGTGTGTGTGTGTGTGTGTGTGTGTGTGTGTGGAGCAGATAGTGCATATCTTGTGTCACTCTTTTTGAGATGACAGCTGTTAACGTCCTCAGACTCGGAATTATGCATTTCTGTCACACGAACCTGCAGCGGTCAGGTGGTACAAGTGGGAGCTCTCCGAAAATTCCAAGTTGCAATTACGAGTTCTACAAGGTTGGAATCTCGTAACTTTGGTAATTATGACATGGTGTGAACGCACCTTTAACTTTTTATATAATTTCACAAAATTATTTGGGACTTATTATTTGGGACTTTTCCGGATACTATGAATTCGGACATGCTACTCTTTTTGATGTACTGTTTTTCGCATACTATATAGTAGGGAAGTATTCCATTTTGTGTCTGATATCATGCCATGAAACATAAATTAAGGTAGGTCTATTTGAGACTCTTATCTGTCACTGGTCTCGTTGACAAGTACACTAAAAACTTTATAAAAGTCTTGGTTGTGGTGGAAGTGAGGTCACAACTGTATGGGGTAGTCGTGGCCTAATGATAACGGAGTCTGGCTTGTAACCTGAAGGTTGCTGGTTCGATTCCCACGCCGGCAGGAATTGAAGGTGGGGATTCCCACTACTCCGAGTGCGTGTGTACTTGTTCACTACTCACTGCTGTGTGTGTGTGTGCACTTGGATGGGTTACACCAATTTCGAGTACGGGTCGCCACACTTGACAATACGTCAACAAATCAGGGTTTGGGAGGAAAAGCTGAAATCTGTTATTTATAATAAAAAATCTATTCCTGAAGTTGAAGAAACATCAGTATGTGAGCGCACTATTTCAATATGCATTCGGTTACCATGTTTTATTCAAAACATGTTTCCTAAATCTTCTCCATAGACCCAATGAAAAAAAATGTTCAGACTTTCTTTTGAGCAGAAACTGTTCTCCTTTTGTGTCAGTTTCAACTCGCTTTTGTCTTCACCTCCTTCTTCCCTCATTATATGCAGTCTTTCATCTCATCAGCTCTTTTTTCACTCTCTCTTCAGAACCCTGACATCGTGCTGGTCCACTACCTGAACGTGCCCGCCATAGAGGATTGTGGGAAACCGTGTGGGCCCATCCTGTGCTCCATCAACACGGATAAGAAAGAGTGGGCCAAATGGACCAAGGAAGAGCTCATCGGGCAGCTCAAACCCATGTGTGAGTGTGAAACGACATTTGTAGATTGTTTATTAGTGTGTAGTGTAGTTTTATCTATATATTTAGGGTTATTCAGACGAGATTCATCTGTATCTACAGTGGTATTTGGACACTTAAGTCACACTTGAATGTCATTGCATTAGATAACAAAATATCAAAATAAGTGGCATTTGCTTTCATGTTTTGTTTGACATTCCGACATTTTAAAGTGTCCGAGTACATTCAGTTCTCAGAGGGGTGCGTCTGTACTACAGATGTCTGTCAGGAAAAGATCCGAATCATTTCAACACCCGTCCTCTGTGGGTCTGCTGTGCTTTCAACTTTTTCAAAACCAGTTGAGTTCAAGATAGCGTCCATCTTCACACATTGCCACGCTCTCTGTACATTCATTACATATTTCACTGTAATGTTAGAGTGACTTTTAAATCTGAACACACATCAATGAGTCATTAACTTCATGATGTGGTTGTGCAGCTCTGAAAGGGCAGGAGAACGCTTCTCACATCATCATCATCTCTTTGAATGACCTTCCTCGCGTGAAGCTCAATGACGGTGCGGTACTGCCACCTACTGGTGACGGCTGGAAATCACAGGGAATTTAGCTGGGAACTCAAATCTTTGAGGCAGCTGACTGCTCTTACCAGTCATGCATTTTGAATGATGCAAGCTGTTCAGATAAAAATGTGGCCCATATACGTACTGGGGCATAAAAAGGGCATTCTGTGTGATTCAGGTAAAAATATCTTTAAAAGTCAGCGGAAGATTTGCAATATCATTTATGTATCGCATAAAGAAAATTAAGCTTGTTTCATTTTATGTCAGTTAAGCACATTTACCTGATATTCTCTATACTGTAATATGATGTTTTATCATAATATCATAATATGATTTATAATTTTTTTAATTCCTATTAGTCTCAACAATTTAATTATTTTTTAAAATATATTTTAAGTCACCCATTGCCAATACCAATATTGTAAACTTGTTTGTTTATTAATAATTTTTAACACTTTACAATAATGTTGTTTAGTTAACATGAACTAATAATGAGCTGCACTTCTACAGCATTTATTAATCTTTGCTAATATTCATTTCAACATTTACTAATATATTATTAAATCTTGTTAACATTAGTTAGTTCACTGTGAACAAACAATGAACAACCATATTTTCACTAACTAATGTTAACAAAGATTAGTAAATACCGTAACAAATGTATTGCTCATGGTTAGTTCATGTTAGTTCATACATTTACTAATGTTTAACTATGTAAAGTGTTACTTATTATTATTTTAATAATAGAATGAGAATGTGAGGGTGAAATTTGCTTAATTTTCATTAAAATAATCTCACAATGCATTTTAGATAGATATATATATATATATATATATATATAAATCATGCATATATAAGCAATTATGTTTTCTCTCTCTCTCTCTCTCTCTCTCTCTCTCTCTCTCTCTCTCTCTGAGACAAACTGATTTGTATTGACTGAAATCATGAAGTTCTTCTCTGAGTGTCTCTAATTGGATTGTGTCAGATGACTGCGATGTTTATTTCTGGCCTGAAAGATGAAAAATGATGCTCTCAGTAGATGAAGTGCATGGTTCCATGCTGTGTTTTCTATCAACATCAGAAGAAGCAAACAAGATGGCTTTAGTAACTGTCACTCCGCTCGTATAGATCTGTGATGCTTTCATCTCATTAAACCAGCACCCAGGGCCTCATTACTAAAACATACTGCACATGAAACAGCGCAGATAGAGCAAAAAAAAGGTATTTGTCTGGTTCAGGCTCGTAACATAAACCGTTCATTGATCGTATTAGCTGTAGTGGCTGTAAATGTCCAGCAGATGTCAGTGTTGCACTGTTTTGATTTATCAGACTGGCCACGTAAGGTTTTGTGTGATCAGAAACAGCACCTGTTTATCTGCAGTCACCTCAAAGTTGGCTCATAAGCATTATAGACGTGCATGAAGTCACCGTTTGTACAGTTTGCGTCAAATTGCAGCTTTTGCATGAACTAATGACCAAAAAAAGCAAAAAAAAGAAAAGAAAAGGGGGTTGTGTGATTGACCCCTGCTTACCTCCATAATGTTTTGCCACGTAGACTTTCATTGCAAGTGCATTATTGCAAACCGGACATTCGCGTAGGAAACACTTTCCATAAGCATTTGATGGATTCGGCCCATGAGGAGTGACAGTGACAGCCTTGTAGACAGTGGTAGGGGAAGTTAGGCTGTCTCTCCCCTGCAGTTTCAGTAGGGAAGTGCTGGCGAGGTGCTGGTCTGTGTGGCTGTCTGGCTGACGTCTGTGTCTCCTCTCTCCCGGCAGTTCATGGCATCAAGTGGACTTGCAGCAATGGGAATAGCAGCACTGGCTTCTCAGCAGAGCAGCTCGTGCAGCAAATTCTGGACAGCCACCAGACCAAACCACCTCCCCGGACTCACAACTGCCTCTGCACGGGAAACCTGGGTAAGGGAACGGCCGTGAAATGACATCTCTGTAAAATCTCAATAGACAGTAATGAGATTCAACGAAGAGCCTCCTGCGTTTCAGATCTGTCTTCTGAAAAAAGACCCTAGTAAAATGTCTGAATAATTTTAATCAGATCTTATAATTCTGTAACCAAAAGTCAGAGATCTCAACGTGAACACAATGTCATAGCACTTCATTTTACAGTCCTGATTCGCATGTACATGCTACAGTATGTACAGGGTTGGGGAGTAACGAAATACAAGTAACTTAGTTACATATTTAAAATACAAAATGTGAGTGGGAGACATAAACTTGCAATACTAACTTTTTTTCTTGCAATTGTGAATTTAGTATGTGAGTTAAATGTCATAATTCGGACTTTTCTCAATATTGTGAGTTTATCATAATTTTGACTTTTCTCAATATTGCAAGTTTATGTCTTATAATTTTGACTTTTCTCAGTATTATCAGTTTATATCTCATAATTCTGACTTTATAACTCTTAATTGTAACTTTATATCACACAATTCTGAGGGAAAAAGTCAGAATTGTGAGATAAAAACTTGCAATTTCCTTTTTTGTGTTTGTTCCACACTTATTAGTATTCCAAAGTATTCTAAAGTATTTAGATTAAGTTACTAAACTTGAGTAATGTAACGAAATACGTTACAAATTACTTTTTAAAGCATGTATTTTGTAATCTGTAGTGAAATACATTTCCATGAATCTAATCTAAACTAACCGTGAATCTTCTCCTAAACCTAATCTTAAACATGTACATTACTCAGAACTTTCGGTACACTGTAAGTATTTTGAAAGTGCACATACTGTCAAATAAAGTGCAACCTTAGTTTCTCTCATCTATATTCTATTCTTCTAAACTATATTCTTCTATTCTCCTTCTATAAGGAGTCATGTGGGTTTTATTAAGAGCCATTAAGTAACTTATGTAAGAGTGAAATCGCTGTATGATTGTATAGTTTATAATTTCCCCAAAAATATCAATCTGCCAATATATTATTTAAATTTGGACGTTGCTGTTCATGTGCTTGATTACTGTGAGTCCAGTTCAGTATATATTATGGCCAGTAGATGGCACTATTGAGTCAAGGAAAATTAAGTTGAGCACAAACTTCCTCCACCAAAAATTACACTCAGTACACAGTAATGTCATTTACATTAAACAAACAAACAAATAAATGAAATATTATGAAACCAGTGCATTTATTTTCTCTGAAATCAGATTGCACCACATACCACAAATACTGTCAGACATAGTTTAATATTCTCTAATATTAGATTTTGATAAAATATTTATATATTTTTTTTTTTTTACTTTTATTTGTGTTATGTTTATTTGTTAAGCAATATCTGTTATTTATTCATTATTATGTATTCATATATTGGTAACACTTTACAATAAGGTTCATTAGTTAACAACATTAGTTAATATGAACTGCACTTCCACAGCATTTATTAATCTTTGCTAAACATTTACTAGATCATCTTGTTAATATTAGTTAATGCACTGTGAACAAACAATGAACAACTGTATTTTCACTAACTAACGTTCACGAAGATTAGTAAATACAGAAATAAATGTATTGCTCATGGTTAGTTCATGTTAGTTAACCCATTAACTCATGTTTAACTAATGAAACTTATTGTAAAGTGTTACCCATATTTACTATGTTTATTTTTATGTATTTACATTATGCTTTTTTCTGTCTTAATCATGTGATAATTATTTGTACCAATTTTTTATGTGATTTAGTATATGTATATTAAGAAACACTTCATTTAACATTTCTGTGGTACAGTATAGAGAGGGCCAGCTCTTTCCATGAATCATAAGTCAATAAAATATATCAAAATGCAAGAGTATTTATAGTTACATTAATATTATAACATAACTTAAAATGCGTCTGCTCTCTGTAGGTGCTGGGAGCAGCCTGCATCACAAATGCAACAGTGCCAAACACCGTATCATCTCCCCGAAAGTGGACCCACGCACCGGAGGCGCCTACAGCAGCACCCACTCCGAGGTTCAGAACAATGATGTGTCTGAGGGAAAGACGGAGCACAGCCACGGCGGGAGCAAAAATGGCAGGGCGGGGGGCGATGGTGCTGGTGGAACGGGCGGCCGAGAGAAAAGGAACGGCAAGGTGCACAAGCCTGCGTTGCTCCACCAGAACAGCATGGAGGTGTCCTCAACCAACCAGGTGGAAGTGCCAGATACCACCCAGAGCTCACCCGTCTCCATCAGCAGCGGGCTAAACTCTGACCCCGATATGGCCGACAGTCCCGTGGTGACAGGAATGGGCCACGTAGCCTCTGTAATGAACAGCCTGTCTCAGTCCGCCACTGTATTCATGTCAGAGGTCTCTGGAGACCCTGTCTATAGCATGTCCCCCACTGTAGACCCCAACGCTCACCTCCTGGGTGCTGACACAGCCTCTAGCAGCCTAGTATTAGCGGTGACAGCCGACACTCACAAGTTTGCCTTTGCCGGAGCGGTGGGGGTCGGGTTGGCGGATGCAGGGTCCACAGATGGACTTGCTATGCTGTCTTCAGCCGGCGTGTCTGAAGAACTGGTGCTGTCTAGTAACCTGGAAGCTGGGAGTATCAAACTGCCCGAGACCAATATGAACTTTGACCCCGACTGCTTCCTCAACAACCCCAAGCAAGGACAGACCTATGGAGGAAATGGGATGAAAACCGAGGAGAGCAACGGGAGCAGCTGCAGCAACGGAGGGCTGCGGTGTTCTCCACCACTCAACGACAACGGTTACGGCTTTAACCCCTCTCTGGTGAAGAACATCAAGACGGAGGACACTTCATTTGAACAGCAGTTGGCTAAAGAGGGTGGCTATCAGGTTGGAGAAGTGGTGAGCGATGCCGTCGGGATCTCTGGTTCCTCCAGCAGCGGCTCTGCCCAAAACTCTCTGGCTCTGACGCCCACTGGTTCACTGCTGCCGTCTGGAGGCGGACTCAGTCCCAGCACCACACTCGAGCAGATGGATTTCAGTGCCATTGATGCCAAGCAAGACTATTCGTCCAGTGTTATGTCAGCAGCAGGCTACGGCCAAGCTATCTCCAGCTCTCACCTGGCCCACCAGGGTCACTCCCCTAGCTTCTTTCTGCAAGGTTCTCCACAGTCCCAGACCCACCAGAACAACTCCGGTGCGACTCAGAACTCCCACGACTCCAATGCCTACATGGGTCTCTCTGTTGTCAAGACAGACTCGACAGGAACCAATGGACATCTCCATCACCATACCCACCCCAGCCAGCACACTGCCTCTAACTGCAATGGCGGCTCTCCAAACGAACGGAATGGACAGGCTGGGTCGCTCCAGCTTCTGCAGTACCAGAATCGCTTTCCAACCCCAGGCCAGGAGCACGAAGAAGTGGGTGGTTTGGAACAGCCCGCAGGAGCAGAGCAAGGAGGAGGCGGCGTCCAAGAGAAGGACTCAGATTGTTTGATGAAACCAGGGGACCACTTGCAGCCTGGTGGAGGAGGAGAAACCGAGGGTGTAGGGGGCGCGGAACACTACCTTCAGCAGCCAACAGAAGGTGGTGGAGTCGGGCAGGGATCTGGTGGAACGAGTGCAAGGCCGGAAAGTGGAACTCTGTGCAATGACACAGAAGGAAATGGAACCACCAACAGCCCACATCAGCAGCTCCAGCCACTCCTGCAAGGAGCCGGTTTGGTGCAGGGCCTTTTCAACACCGTAGGGTCCCACCAGAGCCTGGGCAGCAGTGGATCCAATGGAGGAGGCTCCATGGAGATCAACCTGGACCATTTTGATGTTTCCTTTGGGAATCAGTTCTCAGATCTCATCAATGACTTCATTTCAGTGGAGGGCGGAAGTGGTACGGCAGTAGTGCCTGGCAGCAGCGCTCTCTACGGTCACCAGCTGATGACCCATTCAGGAACAGAGGGGCAGGTCTCTTCTGGAACTGCTACGCAACAAGGTGCAGACGAAGGAACTCATGGGGCGAGAGGATATAATTCTTCGGACCTCTGCCTGCAGCCCTGTTGCAGCCCGCAGTCCACGCAGGCTGGGGCAGTGGCGGGCGAGGCTGGACAGCTATCGTACATGCAGGTGGCCGAGGCCGTGTCGGCAGCTGTGGTGCACAGTAACATGGCAATGTTACAGGCTACCGGAAGGCTGTTTGTGGTGACGGACTATTCTCCAGAGTGGTCTTATCCTGAGGTGAGTTTGTGATTGACTCTTCTGCAGAGCTAAAAAAAAAAAAACAACAACAACAACTGGTATCCCAACTGCTGTAGATGTGTGATAGTATAGCCACCAGATGGCAGCAGAGATGCAGGCAAATGTCCAGAACCATACAGAATTTTCTGAACAGATTTGGTTGGATAATCCTCAGAATATTGAAATTAAAGATGATTAATACTCTGTTATTAGTAGCTAATAATAAACAAACAAGGGATTTGGGGAATTTGTGAATGATTTTTTCTAATTCTGAGTTCTGAAAAGCACACAATTCATATAAATCAGACACAAGCTGCTTAATACAGGAATAGATTTGAGTCTCGTGAGGTCTGTATGCAAAACTCAAGGTCTTCTCTACAACAAGTGACGCATTTATTTGTCCCAGAAGCCCTTGGGCCGCATGAGACACATGCTCAGCCTGTCATTAACATGCCCATTGGCAAGGAAGCAGTCGAACAAATATAGACAGAGGGATATCAGACCTCACTGCAACAACACTTCAGCTCTCACAAACCTCGGTTATTTTTTTGCTGTTAAAAAGCGACATTGTCAGATGCATTTTTAATTATTGTTTCTTGTGGTGTACTGACATTCAAATAAATGCAAAAATACATGCAACGTACATAATCTAGATCGAAATTCTGACAGTATAAGCGTGCAATAAATGCAAACAATCAATTTCAGGGATGCTGTTGCCCTTGTGAGATTTAATAGGGTTAAATAAAAGAAAACTACTCATTTATATATAATATTGGTCTATGTTTCTCAGGGTGGGGTGAAGGTTCTGATCACTGGTCCATGGCAGGAGGCCAGCAGTGAATATACCTGCATGTTTGATCAGATAACAGTTCCAGCCTCCCTCATCCAGCCCGGGGTGCTACGCTGCTACTGCCCAGGTATTTCGTCACAGTCACGTATACATGTGCTACATGTGCAATTTAAAATGGTCCTTTTGGAGGGAAAGTGCGATACTGCTACATTTCAGCATCACAAAAGCACCAGTCAGTATGATCTGATTTTAGAGTCGTCTCCAAGCTGAAAAATGACCTTCATGTGTTAATTCTCTATACTGTAGTCCATAAATATATAATGTGGTCTTTTGTGAACAAACAAAGGATTGCTTTTAACAGCTGTCATAGAGAACTCATTAAAATTCCACCGTTACATAACTAAATATATAAATAAAAACAAAAATGCTCTGAGCCATCACTCTTAACATTGTAAATGGTTTGCAAACTGTAAGCTGTTTCTTTGCACATAAAAAAAAAAAGAATTCTTCATTTGAGTCTCATTTCTTTTCAAAGCTCATGACACGGGCCTGGTGACCCTGCAGGTGGCCGCCAGCAGTCAAATCATCTCCAACTCAGTGGTGTTTGAATATAAAGCCCGTGCCCTGCCTGCCCTGCCCTCCTCTCAACACGACTGGCTCTCACTGGACGGTACGTTTGACATTTACCTTGTGTTACATCATGCATTGCTGTTAAACAGTTTTTTTTTTAATCATTTTGCATTGTTTATTCTCAGCAGAACAGTGCAGTTATGGAAGTTTAATCTGGAATTCATGCTGTTTCATGCATTAAGAATTCTAAAAGTTTAATTTGCGTATTGCATGTTTGTCTGAAAAATCTCTGGATGGCTGATGGCAGACAAGTTGTGTTTCAAATGACTAGCAGGAGCATAAAGGAAGACATGGCTGCTGTTAAACTAGAGGTTTTGCCTGCGTTTTGAACGGGTGGCAGAGTAGTTTTTGCCTAGGAAATAAAAATAACTCAGAGACTCTACTCTTTGCTTTTTTTTGGCCTGTGGTTTGTGTTAGTAATAAGTAGTGGGCTGGCAGACCTTGGCCTGTAGCACATTAAGGTCTACGAGGATGAACGCCATCCACATCATTGGGTTAGACAATCGTTCTAACCTGTATAACCAGGTTATGTTTGGGTTAAAAAAAAATGTTGATTAAAGACAGGCTAATTTGTCTGTTTTTGCACTGATGTTTCTGTCTTTCGGCATTGTCAGTGTCTTTATATACACATACACTATATATGTCTGCATAAATAAATATAAAGTGCTTACCAAATTTATACACCACACAAATCTGTCAAAAACTTGCTTAAAACTAACACTTTTATTGTCATTTATTAGGCAAATAACAAACTGAAATAACAAAATAGTCTTTATTCACACTTAATAACCCCAAAAACGTATGTATTTTATTTTTATTTTGTACTCTTTTGGCATCGATAACCGCTTCCATTCTTGCTGGCATTGTTTTTATGTACTTTTTCCACAGTTTCTGTTGTTATTGACTTCCAAACAGTTTCTAGTTGTTCCCAAAGACTTGCTTTTTTGCGAAACACAACTGTGACTGAAGAGCTTACGGTACACTTTACAATAAGGTTCATTAGTTAAACATTAGTTAATGTAGTAACTAACATGAACTAACCATGAGCAATACATTTGTTACTGTAATACTAATCTTCGTTAACGTTAGTTAGTGAAAATTCAATTGTTTGTTCATGTTAGTTCACAGTGCATTAACTAATGTTAACGTGATTTTAATAATGTGTTAGTAAATATTGAAGTTAACATTAAAAAAGATGAATAAATGCTGTAGAAGTGCAGTTCATTATTAGTTCATGTTAACTAATGAACATTATTGTAAAGTGTTACCGAGCTCATACATACTGGTGAGGACTAACCATTACTGAAACATAAAAAATGATTTTTGTAATCACCAATACGGTTAGTTTAGTGTCACTGTGGCACAAACCTTATATTGGGTGGTGATCTAATATATTTAAGTTCGTATACACTGTTAAAAAATTACTGTAAATTTTACAGTATAATACTGGCAGCAGGGTTGCCAGCCAGTTACTGTAAAATTTACAGTAGTGTTACTGTAATTTAATTTACAGAAATTCCCTGTATTCTCTGATTACAGTAAATAACTGTATTTTTTAAATTACGAAGTGTCAGTTTACAGCAATATTCTGTAAATTTGAGTCAAACCAACATGTGACCCCAGAATGCATTGCAGTTTACAGCAATATCCTGTATTATTAAAAAACAGCCAGCGGCTGTAAAATAATGCTGTAATTTTTACAGTAATTCATTACAGTGTATGTGTGTGTATATATATATATATATATATATATATATATGTGTGTGTGTGTGTGTGTGTGTGTGTACGTATAATGTATACTTATCAGTTTATAAGGGCTATGGACTTATTCTGGTATAAATATCATGATTTGTTGATTTTGAGGGTGAATATCACAAAGAAATATCTAGGTCATATTTAGTAATAAAAGATTTCTTTTTAAAGTGCCTTTTCTAAGTCACAAGTTTGTTTCATATTCAGCGTAAACAAAACAAAAAGAAAGCTAGGAGGAGAGGAAACTCCTTAAATTCAGCCAGAATTAAAAGAAAATGTATATTTTGCATTAAAACAGACAATTAATCACATTTCCCCCATGTCCTCAATTTTAATGTGAAAACCCCATTATCATTTTCATAATGTGTCTGTGATTTTAATTCTCATTATTCTCACAGATAGTTCTCATTACATTGCCATTACTGTAATGGAGTAATTAAAACCATCCAGTCTGGACACATCATTCACTTTAATCAGCATAAACTTTTAACCATTTTAGATATATCATTTTACATTACAGTAATGTTTTATTTTACACCAGGGGGGACTGTGTTTATTTGTCCAAATAGTGTAAACAGAACTCGAAGATTCTTTTTTTCATATCTCTTTGTGACATTCAGACGTATTTGAGGCTATCCCGATGTAAAGTGCATGTGTTAAGTAAAACGTGGGAATATAAAAACGCTGAAAAAGAGTGATCAGAGCTGTCTCCCAGCATGCTGTCTGCGTGCATCCAGCGCGTTATGTGCGTGGCGCTGAACGACACACCGCCTGGCCTGATTTGTCATAATGCAGAGAGGAGAAAAACAGTTTATCTGCAGCACTGCAGGTACTAAACCACAGGACAGAGGCTGAGAGGGGCAAGAGCAGTGAACCTGCCTCCTGTTGACACAGATTTGTCGCAAAACACCCGTGCGAGCGACCGTCACATTGTTCCAAGCGCGTATACGAGTGATCTCGGCGGCTCCATTGTGTTTCGCTGCCACTCCCAAAAGAAAAACACGTCCATGTCCAACCACCACACGACTTCAGATTCGCGCCACAACGCGCGGTTTTAGTCAAACACCAAACGCGAAATGCTCCGGATCCAGGTGCTGTCGTAAATCGCTATAAAACAGAAGCACCTTTAAAAAAACACACACACACATACACACATAAAATACGCAACGCAAAACCCGAGCGCGCTTTGAAGACGCACGACTGTTGCGCGTAGAGCGTTAGAAATGTAAAAGATGAGACGAAATGAAAATAATTTGTTTCTATGCAATCGAATGTTTTCCTTTGGTGGGCTGTCGTGCCTGCGAGTGTTTGGAGAGCCAGCCGGTGGCGCACGACTGCGCGTAAAGCGGTGCGTAAAGCGCGTACCTGCGGCGGATGAAGCTCCATGAGCGAGCGGAGAAGATAAAGCATCGGGAGCAGGGATGGGGAGGGAACAGGAGGAGGAGGAGGTGTAGAGGAGGGGGACGAGGGGTCTTTATCTCTCTCCCTACACTCTCCGCACTTACACTTTGTTCTATTGTTGTTGGCTCCGGTGCCAAGCGGCTCCTGCGGTTAGTTTGACGCTGGATAGAGAGAACATGTGTAAGTGACAGACAACACGTTGGCTGATTCGGGTTAGTATGCATGATTTTTTTATTTTTATTTTTATTTTTTTACATTGCCATGAACTTGATCAGCATGCACAGATGGATATATAGCTTGTACTACTGCGCTCCAAGTGTCAGTGTCTTTGCCGTGTGTCCTGCTATATTCGTTCCCTTGTTGTTTGTGACGGGAGCATTTTCTCTTGTGGAAAGATATTTCATTGTCCTGATAGCAGGGAGCTCATGGGGAAATATTTACTACATAGTCTCAGAGGTGCAGCATGGAAGTTTCTTAAAAATAAAATGATCGTGTTGTGCACGCTTTACTACCAGGTCACGTTGTATGTAAAGGTTAGTAAACTTTAACCAGCCAGTGCCTCCAGATCTCCTTTGTAAAGCATGTGGTTGCAATGAGTCAGTCAGGTGTAGTGCGTCTGTCTTCAGCACCACAGGCAGTGGACAGCGACAGTGATGCTGAGAGGATCAGACTGTTGCCCTTCTTCTGATAAGCGGTCCAGAGAGAGAGAGGACGAATGTACCGTGCCATGAAGTTGTTATTTTCCTGGCAGACCTATTAGAATTGTTCTACCAACCTGTTGACAACTTACTGCGTTTGTCTTTGGCCTTTATTATTATGAAGAACACTTGTTATCTGTGTGTGTTAAATTACAATGCCACATCTTACTGAAATCACATCATATAAGTCTAAGAGGATTTCAGCCCAACTGAGTAACTTCTGTATTCTTGTTTCGCTGGCCTGCCTACATGCCCTTACAAGGAGACTTGTATTTAGGTCACTGTAATCAACCCTAAATCTATAGTTCAAAGTTCCTTGTTCTGTTTTGATGAGATTTCCTGTGGAATTCTAGGAATATTGCGGTCACGGCTTGAGTCCGCTAATGGAGCGCCCACACAGATCTGTCCCGTCCGTGCTGTTTTTGCTCTCGCTTGAGATTAAACTGTTTTTTGTTTGTTTGTCTACTCTCCAAGCAGTCTGAACCAGTCTGGATAACCTGAGCAAGTGTAGTGTTGTGCTGGCTTTTAGTTTTATGTGTAATTAGAGTACACAACTCTCTGTGGACATTCTGTGTTTTTATTTTTCGTGTGTGTGATGGTCATTCAAAGCAGATGCTGATCCATTCGCTTTTTTTCTACGCAACATTTTCCCGATTTTTCAGTCAATCTTTGGCAAAATTCACTGGATGGATATACTTTCCACAGTACTTTTTTAAGTGCAAGTAACATTCTTTGAAACCAGTTGTTTTTGAAAGCTCGCTACTTGCATATATATATATATATATATATGTATATATAATGGTATCCGAAAATAAGGACATAAAAACATTCACAAATAAACGGTAAGAGTGCTTCAGCTTTCACCGGAAGCTTTTGTTTGTCTGTTTGAGTCCTCAAAAGTTCAGTCTGAGGCTGTGCATATCTTACGAATCTCGATCAGAGACCTCGAATTGCTAATATGACAAGGTCTGCTGAGATGTTTTTAAGAGGAAGGGATGTTTCGGGTCAGGTGAGGAAAGTTCATAGAAATAATCAGTGCTGGGATTATGACTGTCGGAGAAATAATGGCATTATCATAGCAGCCTCGCCTCTGTCCAATTCTATCCAAAACAAGCACCTGTTCCAGGGTCACGATCCAGCAGATCTACCAATGTCCACAGCATTATCCCAGCTTTGAGTCCATGCTGAGCTAAATCCCCTTAAGACAAAATCATTGCACATTATCAGTTAAATCCTGTCGAAACGGACATTTGTGTGATTTTGTTTTTTTCCATTTCTGTTCGATGCATTTATAGTGATGGGCTTAAACAGGATATCAGTCTGTTATAGATTTAAAGCAAATCCTTGCGGAAATGCTCAGCAGAGCATGAGCTCTGTCTGTTTTAAACCCTAAAAATAAAAAAGAAAGAGTCAATATGCTCTCTGAGCTCAGATGTTGCAAATATTGGATATGCTCAGGGGCAAAACTATATAGCAATCGTCCAGTTTTCAATCAAAACTGTAAACATCTTATTTTGTCTCCACATTATTGCATCAGACTTTGAGTTTTAATTATTTCTGACAGATGCATTTATTTAATGCCCTATGATTGTCATTATTCTACAGGCTGTAAATGACATTTTATTTAAGAGAGGCGGCTGTTTTTCATCAAATGATGGAGAAGAGTGTCACAACAGTGCAAAGGCATGTTGTAGATTCGTGTGTTTTCATCATTTTAAAGATATTTGGATTGCATTGATGCTGTGGTATGGTGCTTCTTCCAAATCATCGCTCCAGACTGGCCTGCATGATGGGTATTTGCACTGAGAAAAAATTGCATTCTGCACTAATTTTGCACTTTTACCTAATATGCAAAACAAGACTGTCAGCAGGTGCAGTTTAATGTCCTCGCCATATGGATTCATTGTCAAATGCTTGTTTAATTTCTGTTGACTGTAAAGCCCGTAGTCTCTTTATTACCAATCTCAGGCACAATAAACCGCAACAGATCTTCAACAAGTGAGTGATTTTGAGCCCCTGTTGCGCTTGTAGCTGTAAAGTGGTGCAGAAGCCCCCACTCTCAAGAGCATGATGCAACTGTGATGAAATAGAGAAACCGGCTTGGGCTCTCTGCATTAGGATATTACCATGAGATACTCAAACATCCAGCGAATAGAGAGTTTAGTCCTCTCAGTCAAGGCTTGTGCTCAACCACATGAAGTCCGCTTGATCAGGAGAGATACCCAGGCCAAAGGAGAAGCACCAAGGCTGATGTAACATCTTCTGGAAAACGGTAACAGAGATTGGCACAGTCTGTTTAGTACTGTTGAGGGGGGTTTTTGGACTCCTTTGGGCTAGTTTATGCATGAGCTTCGTCATTGGTCTGTGTTAGTGAAGGTTGTTGTTGGGTGCTTGGGAAATCGGGAAGTAGGATTTATGCATACAAACACAAGATGTCATTTTAATATACTCGTAAAAGACAACTTTATGTGCATTTACAGCTTTTTGAAGATTCTTGATCCTTTTAAAGTTCGTATTAAAAGTTAAAATGAACTCTGTTAATTAACTGTTGGACCTGCTAAGGCTGTGCGATGCTTGGTTTTTGCATGCGTTGGTTTGTTGTGGCATGTCTTAAGAGCTCATTTTTGTATAGGAATTCTGATCAATTGGGCCACATTTTCACATTGAAACGACTCCGGAAAAGTGGTCCAGTTACCTTGAATTCACCTGATATAGTCACCTGAATACAGCCAATGCAAGTAATCTCGCAGGATAAATTTTCCGTAAACATATTGTCCATCTTTGCGTTAATAAACATGAGTTAGTTCTGTCTGTTTTGAAATGCTGCCCCTCAACGGTTTTAGGTTTGACACAAAGCTTTCAAGTGTTCTGTTGCCTGGCTGGTCTGCTGGCATCTGATTGGTCGTCTCCAGGCTGCTGGAGGTGTAGTAGAGCGTTGATTATGTCACAGCCCCGTTGTAGAGCAATTTGGTCCCTCCTCCCCTTTCCCCCCCCCAGCCTACATGAGCGTACGTGTGCCGCATTCTGAGTGGAGGGAGAGAGAGAGAGAGAGAGAGAGAGAGAGAGAGAGAGAGAGAGAGAGACAGCCAGCCAGCCAGCAGCAGGTGGAAATGACATCATCTGCACTGCACCAACACTGCAGTAGTGTTTGAACAAAGCTGCACTGGAGCTCCACTCAGAGCTGCTCTTTTTGTCTGCAAGGGTGGATGTTTGTGGAGGAAAAACAGAATCCACTGCATATGTGTATGTCCATTCATTTGAATTTGATTCACTTTCATTCACTGTGTGAAACAGATCTGGTGTCAATATGGAATATGCAAGAAATTTGTCTTGATGCTAGCCGTCACTAAAACAAAACAATACATTATGAGCTTGCGTGCAAGTCACTGGAAATTGTTTTTTTAAAAGTGGACAAAGGATGTGCAAGCTAGATACTATTTGATATGGGTTAGTGAGAAATAATGATGAGTGTTTGAGATGTTGCAGAGGAGAAATGTCTAATAAATGTAATCTTTGTGTTGGTTTTGTAATTTTTTTTAAAAAAATTACTTTATACCATTTAAAACTCTTTTTAAGAATTTCAGCCTATTTGTGCTAAATATGAAAAACAATTATTATTTCAGAAATTAAAATTGTATGAATTGCATTTTTAAAAAAAAAAAATAATAATAATAATAATAAAATTAATAGATCCGAACATAAAAAATTTGCATCATTTAATTGACCCATATAGGGTATCGAAGTGAAATTTCTACACATTTTACATCTGTAACTTAAACAGGATATTCATCTAGAAAAAATAACGGATGGTACTAATGTTTTGGTATTCATACCAGTGATTTTCCACCAGCTACAGCACAATACTGCGCTTGAAATACCTAGTAGAACCAATGCTGCCAGTGTGTGTACACCTATAACTGGCATCGGTGATGTCAGCCGACAAGGAAAGATTACGAAGACTCTTTGGAATAATGTGCATTGATGAATCATGCGCAATAAGATCAAGAATGTGTATTAAGAAAGAAAATAAATTCCATTTTGGTTTCATGTTGATTTCAAAGTCCTACTGTGTTTAAAATATGACAATTTAGGCGTTTGATTTGTATGCACAGTAGTCTAAATTATCCTTGTGTTTTATGCAGATAACCAGTTCAGAATGTCCATCCTGGAACGCCTAGAGCAGATGGAGCGAAGGATGGCAGAGATGGCCGGTCAGCAGCAGCAACAGGGCAGTGGAGGATCATCTGAGAGCGGAGGAACCGGAACAGGAGGAGGAGAAGGAGGAAGAAGCAATTCTGAACAGGCACAGGTATCATTTTGAGCTATGCTGTCTTGCTCCAAACTCATGGATACCACCTTTAGATTCTTAGAATTGACTTGGTTTTTTATTGTTTATGTAGTTCTCACCAGGTCAGAGTCAGAGCCAGGGTCAAGGTCCGGCTGGCAGCTCCTTTGAGAGTCGTGTGGTGGTAGTTTGTGAAAAGATGATGAATCGCGCCTGCTGGGCCAAGTCCAAGCACCTGATCCACTCCAAAACGTTCCGGGGCATGACTCTTCTTCATCTGGCAGCCGCCCAAGGCTACACCACCCTTATCCAAACACTAATCAAGTGGCGGTGAGTATACTGATTGCATACTGACACTAAATGCCCATATATATCGCATATGCATCATTCACCAATTCTGTATTATTCTCTTTCCTGTTTAATTTCACAGCACTAAGCATGCAGACAGTATTGACCTGGAACTTGAGGTTGATCCTCTAAATGTGGATCATTTTTCTTGCACCCCACTAGTGAGTATTGACACTAGGTCATGTTTCCTTAATCACGATGCCAAGTAGTTTCACAATGAGTTGTTTCATACAGAAAGGGCAGAATATGGCATACAAATTAAATGCAAATCAATGCTGTTCTCTTCAGATGTGGGCTTGCGCTTTGGGCCACATGGAAGCAGCAGTGGTTTTGTATAAATGGGATCGGCGAGCTTTGGCCATCCCAGATTCTTTGGGTCGCTTACCGCTGGCTATAGCCCGATCCCGTGGCCACACTAAGCTGGCTGAATGTCTGGAAAGCCTTCAGAGGGAGGAGCAGCAGTCAGGAGCACTGACTACAACTGCCAGCATGCCTTTCTCACCCTCTACCGAGGCCTCAGCTGCAGAGGGATGGATGAATGTTTGGGGTACGGAGACATCTTCAGTTGGGCTGAAAGAAAGCAGCATCACTAGTTCTGCTTCCAGCTCTAGCTCAGGTGAGAACTGGAATCTTTCATTCTGTCTGGACTGCCTTCAAAAGTCATTCATGCCCATGTTAAGTTGGTTTGCTCTTCTTCCAAAAAGTTAACCTATTAACTTTCTTTGCAAGGCCTTGCATGAACAAATGAGTACTTTGTAAGGAGATGAGTCAGGTTGAGTGATTCAATTTGGTCAAGCGTTCTTCCTCTTAGACACTTTCTTCATACCTTTGCAGACTTAAGGAGACCCAGGTCGGAACCATCCAGTTTCTATAGCAGTGTTAGTCACGGGGATGCCCCATTGAGCAAGAAACACAAACCCAACCCAGAGACCCTTCAAACTCGGCCCAGCAAATCCTGCTCTGCCCCTCTCGGACTAGAAGAACAGGCTCACAAGCCTAAAACGTGCCCTTCCAAACCGAGGGAAGGTACTGTGGAGAAAGAGCAGGGAGATGGTGAGCAGTCTCAGACTAAGCTGGGCTCAACTTGTGGAGGTGGGCGTTGGGGTTCCAGACAGGCTGCGGGACGCAGAGTGCCAACTGTAGGACTTGGCAAGGAAAGGCTCGCGAACAGACTGAGATTAAGAGAAATTGCTAGCGCAGGAACGATCTCTGATCTGCGTACAAGCCAAGAGGATCTGGAGAACACAGGAGACCTGCAGGTGAGGCATAAAGAAGGTACTTTGAAACGAGTAGATTGCCAAAACTGCCTTTTTTGTAGTACTATACATGACATATCATGTCTGACGTATCTTGCAAAATTTGTACCGGCTTCTGCCTAGTGTCTCAGTGGCAATATTGTTAGCAATCGTATGTATCTGTCCTGTAAACCACTGTATGGTTATTCTAAAAATTCTAAAAGTACCTAACAATTTGTTTCAGAACATGAACATGATGACTTTAGCGGAGGAAGTCATTGAGGCGACGTCTGACCGCATCAAGAGGGAAAACTTTGTTGCATCAGACACTACACTAGATGGTGTTGGAGTCAGCAGCACTATGAGCTGGTTGGCCAGTTATCTTGGAGATGCAGAGAGGTGATTCATCATAGAGCTGATCTATTCTTAAGAACGATAGTTACAATCTCTTTGGGTTCTTGTTTGTAATTGTTTTCCCAATCATTCCCAGGTTCCTGTTTAACAAGCCCCTAACTCACTCTCCTGGCCTGGCGCCAGTCCATGGTGGAGGACAACCAGAACTCGATGGTCCTCTTGGGAAGCTTGGCTTTCAGTCCCCAGCTGAATGGACTGCCCTTCTCAATGCCTCCCACAACAAGGAGGAGCGTGACCTGACCCAGCTGGCCCTGTCTGACCCTGAACAGAGAGAACTTTACGAGGCAGCCCGCCAGGTCCAGAATACCTTCCGCAAGTACAAGGTAGGGCAGGGCTTCACCCAGGTGCCAGTCACCAGGTGTCACCTATGCAGGTTATTGGTGGTGTGTTGCCAGTGTTCGTGATGGTCCGGTTTCATTGGTGTATTGTGTTGTGTTGTATGGAGTTCCTGGTATAATTTAAGGTATAATAATCCGGATCTTTGCAGTCCTGTGACGTGAAAGGTGATATGATTGTTGTGGTGTGCGCTCAAAAGGCAGAGATAGGGTCAGTGTTGTTGACAAGCATGGGGAAATTTGCTTGAGCTTAGCATGGCCTTGCTATAAGGAATGATTGCATTGTTCCCTCTATCTATCTGTCTGTCTTAATGGGATGTGCGGATATCCCTGAGTCCACACCACATTGGTTGTTCAGAGCAGATTTCTCCCAGTGTTCCGCTGGCGCGCCGTGCTCTGAGGAATAACCTTCTCCCAGGTCTCAGAGCATATCGACGCAACTTTGCCAGTCTAAGAGGACACCTTGGCAAGGCACAAAAGGAATCAGATGGCATCATCTCTGTGGCCTTGCGGGCCTCCTTGTGAACGCTAATCTCTCTCCTGTCCTCTCCACCCTACCTTATCCCCCTCTTCCCCCATCCTGCAGGGCCGTCCGCTTCGGGAGCAGCAGGAACTGGCAGCTGCTGTCATTCAGCGCTGTTATAAGAGGTACAAACAGGTAGGCATAGACACTCAGAAACAGTGTACACTTTTGAATGGTCAGTTATTAAAGGCTTTACAAAAATGCCTTCCTCTCTCTTCCTCAAGCTGACATGGATAGCCTTGAAGGTAACCCTTCCTGCTTCATTTACGATTTCTAATGCTTTGAACGGGAAGTTTGTTAGTGGTGCTTATTTATCTCTATTACTATCGCCTCTACTTAGGGTTATGTATTTGAACAAAACTTGTAGTGCTACAAAGATTAATTCTAGCTAAATCATACAGCTTGCTAAGAATTGATTAGTTGTTCAGCTACTTTTCTAAGCATCTTGAGTTATGAAACAATAAAACAGGCAAAAAGTCATAGTCTGGCACTGAACGAGAAACTTAATCCACGTCTTGAAACTTCTGAATTGAGCCAGTAAGCTACCACCTAGCAATGACCTAGCTGAAAACAATTTAGCAACTGTCAGCCTCCCACAAATCATCTAAAGCCGCGTTTCCACTGCAGAAACTTTCCCCAGAAACTAGGGACTTCTGGGTGGTACTCGGTGTGTTTCGACCGCGGGGACCAACTAAATGAAGTTCCAGAAGTTCAGAAGTCTAAAAAAAAAAAAAAGTCCCTGCTCGCGAGGTAGTACTTTTTCAAAGTTCAGGAACTTTCGGGGATGGAACTTGGGCGCTGAACATGCCGATTGGTTGAGGTCAAGCAGCATTTTGATTGGTTGACTCCACGCAGCATTTGATTTCAGCCGGCATTTTTAAAAGTCTGTTGCGGTACGTGCAGTAAGAGTGGTTTGCTATTTGAGTCAATTTAAAAAATACAACCGATAGACAGACACCAAGGTTCAGCCTTTATTATACGTAGGACGAAGTCCAGCAGGAATTGGAAAGTCGCACTTAGTCCTCCATCACCGGACTAATTTGCTTAATCTTCACGGAACTTTAGACCCAAATGGAAATGCAGACCGAAACAGGTCTGGGGGGGGGGGGGTGTTCTTGGGACAAATTGTCCCAGGTAATTTTAGTGGAAACGTGGCTTAATATAATGTTGATGATGAAGTTTGGAGGGGGGGGGTATTTGTTTTGCATTAGCCAAGTTGCTAATGGTGTAGTTGGCTCTCTCTCTCTGATGTGACACAAGTTTCTTTCTCTGTCCTCTTGGCAGTATGCACTTTATAAGAAGATGACGCTGGCCGCCATCCTTATCCAGAGTAAATTCCGCAGCTACCACGAACAGAAGAAGTTCCAGCAGAGTCGCAGGGCAGCCGTGCTGATCCAGCAATATTACCGCAGCTACAAAGAGCTCGGCCGGCCGAACCCACGCAGCCGAGCCACTGCAGCTGCACTGGTGCAGCACAAACTCAGGTACAAAGTGTTCGGTACAGGCCAAACCTAGTGGTTAAAAACCCATGGCCTTGTGTATGACAAATCAGAATTCATAAAAGGAACTTGGTGTACCACACTTTTGATGTGAGCACTTTGCTGCCTCCAATAGCTAAGTCATGAACTGAATAATGATTCAAAACTTCCCATCTTTATATTAATCTTGCATAATAAATTAAGGGCATTAAAATCCCTATTGGTAATGCATACATTTACTGAGTGTCATTTCACCCCGAGTTACTACTAAGGGACTGTTCCTCTAAAGTGTACTGTCTTTTCGAATGAATAACTTAGCACTTCAAATGTGACATACTGCCAAGTCAACTTCCTGATGAATGGCTGTATTCAAAACCCTCCTGTTTGCTTTAAGAGACAATCTGTTGTTGAAACGGCGCCAATTATTTACTTCACTAACAGTTGAGGTCCAAGTACACACAGAAGCATCATTATTTAGTGTGCCATTTGTCGCCACACAACCCGTTGCAGAGATTGCAGTTTGATTCTTAATTGTTGATGTTTTCTGGGAGAGCAGCTTATTACTCCCTCTGCATACTTGGAGTTAAGGATTTGAACAAAGCCCTAATCCTAAGCATTAGGACCCAGAGACCCTGGGTTTTACTTGCCAGTGTGCATAATGACTCATGCTGATCATTTTGTTTTAGAAGCAGTTTACTGACCAAGAGACAAGACCAGGCTGCCAGAAAAATCATGCGGTTTCTGCTGCGGTGCCGTCACAGGTAGGCCAAAGACGAGAACTTCCACCTGGTGCATGGTGTTCCTACGGCCCTGATGTTCTTCTAGCACTAGCACAACTTACACTATGGCGTATTTGCACCTTTTAGATGACTTAGTTTTTAATATCCTGCTGTTTAAAAAGGTTATGTCATACCAAGCAAGACGATTGCCAGGAGTCGTAGGATAGCAACAGGCACACCTTGGTGTTTTCATGGCTCTGTTAGAAAGCCCTATTGTGTTTGGTCCCATTTCCCCAACCCAACCGTACCACAGTGTGTACTAATAGCTGTCTGGTGTTGTTTTGCTGTTTATGCAAAGCCCCTTGATGGACCATAGACTATTCAAACGGGTGAGTGCAGCCTCAGTAAATCAGTTCGTACCCCTCGATTTCTCTTCTTTTATCTCACTGTCTCTCCCTTTTCTTTCATCCAGTTCTCTATGTCTATGTACCTTGATTTCGGACTCTACTGTTCCCTATGACTCTATCTGTCCTTTCTTTCCTTCTTATCTTTATCTTATTTTCTCTATTGCTTTATGCCTGCATGCATGACAGCTGACTGGAACCCGAGTTGACTGAGCCTACATATATGAGAGAGAGAGGACTATGGATCCAACTAACAAATAAATATAGATGAAGCATTAATGGCAAAACTAACAAAGCACTCTCTCTCTCTCTCTCTCTCTCTCTCTCTGTCTCTTTTTCTCTCAGTCTCTCCTTCGATCCCTCTATCTTCCCAAAAGTCTGCTCCATCTCTCTTGTAATGAGGATGCTTATGACAACACTAAGGACTGCTGGGTAGTGCATTTGGCAATTGCATGATGCTAAAGATATGGAGGCCTTGCTTCTATCAGGGCATGCTTGAAATAACATCCCTTTCTCTATGGAAGAGAAAATGTCTTGAATGCCTGGCTGCCTGTTTTATACATCTCTTTCGGCTATTATAAGCTTGATTTGGGGGCTGAGGGTGGGACGGGGGTCAAACTGTGAGCTACAAATGGGTTTAAAAATGCCTTTAAAATGTTGGATCCTGTAGAAGTATAACCTGATGACAAATATAAACATTTCATTAAGAATTTGATGTAATTTCTGTGATGTATTGTGCATGAATTATGTATTGTCACAATTTCTAGGTTATGATTCTGTAATATTAGTGTTAAGATGGATAGCTTGCTTTGGATTTAGAGGCCAACTAAATCTATTCCTAAGGTTTTTATTACTTAACAACAACAATAATAATAATAATAATAATAATAATAATGATGATTTGCTTCGTAATCTGACTGTTAAAAAGTAGATATCCAAGAAAATCATTTTTCCCACAGATTTATCATTTATCAAAAGACATTTGTTCTATACAGCAGCCAAAAAGTATTTGGACACTTAAATCACAGTTAAAATGTGTGAATGTCATTGGATTCGATGCAAAAAAAAAAAATCAAAGCAAGTATCATATGTGCTCAAATTCTGAACGAGAACTAGTTTTCAGAGCTATTTTTGCCTGGACTGTGGACATGTTCCACTAACGCTTGACAGATGTTCATTTTAAAGAGTATATGTGCCCTTTTATGATTTCAACCTGCTTGAAAAGTGTGCTTGTGCTATCTCTCTTTAAAACAAATGACTCTTGCTTTGATGCATTATCATCTAATGCAATGACATTCAGACATTAAGTGTGCCTTAAGTGTCTAAATGCTTTTTTAAGCCGCTGTATCTGTGTCCTGTGTTCCTTGAGGCTTTAAAGGTCTTTGTCATTAATAGCGGGGTGTATTTGTTGTTCTTTGCTGATTCCAGTGAGGATACACTAATGAAACTGGCAGGTGTATTGGCTATTGGTCTGTGATTCCTCTGAGGGCCCAGAATGCTTGTGAACTATCAGGCTAACTCTGCAATGCTCTGTTTTTGGTCTATTTTCAGGGCGAAAGAATTGAGAAAGGCCAAGGAACATGAGAGCGCCGCAAAGAGCCCCGTCGCAATGTAACATCTCCGAGCAGACTGCTTCTCTTCCTCTTCACTGCGTTTTTACAAGAGACAAACAATTTATGAAAAAAGCAAAAATTACTCAAGAAGTGGAACACGGAAGATCATCGGAAATGCGACGGTCGAACTCTAGCGGCGTTGTGACTGATTCTCGCTACGGATGAATTGAAATCAAGACTTTTGGGGAAATATGACATTATCTTCATGGCATTTTTGCACTCTTCATAGTTTTTTTTTTTTTTTAGATTACAAAAAAAGGAAAAAAAACGAACGAAGACCAAGGAGCAAAGGCTTTTTATTCCGACGACGCTTGTAAAATATCACGCGACACGAACAGATAGAAGGGGGAGAAAAAAAAAAAAAAACGTCATGCTGGAAGCTGCTTCAGATTACATTTTTATATTTTGAAAGGAAAAAAAAATACAACAATCAGTTTGGGAAAAAAAGAACAAAACCTAGAAAATGTAAACCAAAAAAAAAAAAAAAAGGCCTCATTTCAGTGACCATATGCATGCAGAGTATTTGAAATCTCCACGAATCTTTGTTTTTTGCAAATGCTGTCCGTTCATTCAAAGGGAAGCCTTCATATGAATGTAGATGGGGTCAGGGCAAAAATGCTGGGTTTGAAATATCAGTGTCTTACCTTTGTCTTTATGGGGGTTAGGGGACTTCTGACGACAACTTGGGGAATTGAAGCAAAGCCCTCCGGGTTACCTGTTTCGTGTGCACTGTTTTCGACTTTCTTATGAGTCCTTTTCTTAATGTCATTTTTGCCGGCCTGACTTTGTGTGTCCCGTGTTTGTTGAATTGAATCTGGATACAGTGCATGTGTTTGAGCGAAACGCTCCTGCATGCTGATGTAAATGTTTTGTGTTTTATTTTCATTCATTCATATCGGTGATATTGTGGCACCATCAAACTAGCCCGTATAAGCCCCAGCCCTATGTTGCCTGTTTGTTTCCAAATATATTGTTATAAAGACCATTATTTTTATATAATTCAGTTATTTATTTTATTTACATTGTTTTTTGCCTTTAGCTTTATTGGATTTTTTTTTTTTTTTTTTTTTTTTATTGTGTGGGTTTAAAAACCTTAGAACCTTTTAAAAGGTTTTAAATAATCTCCTGACCTTTTTTAATGTGAATTGTACTATCAATTGTGCCACAGCGCCAGACGTATATTTGCAAAGGTTATCTTCCATTTGTGTGTGTGTGTGTGTGTGTGTGTGTGTGCGTGTGCGTGCGCGTGTGTGTGTTGTGATACGTTTCCTCATTGTTACTGTTTGTTGATTTCGAAGAGCTCCGGAAAGCCGCCACAAGCTTTCCCGTGGAGTTTCACTGAACATTGCCTTGACTTCTTGACTTTTTGAAGGGTCCCTATACAGAAGCTTAAAAAAAATTCTTATTTTTGACTATTGAGTGGTCCCTGTACATATCGAATATGGGTGAAGGAACATTGATAGCCAGAAACTTTTTCCGAAGAGGATTGTATTTAAGAATATATAGTATTTTATTCATAAATTGGATTATAACACATTAAGAGACGAACAAAAAAAAAAAAATCTATTGTATAGTTTTCTTTGAACACCCAAGATGTACGGTTGTATTGTATGTAAATATTGTAAATATTGGTTGCGAAGAAGGAGCCATGTGCATGAAACTTTAAGACATTGAACATAATGTAAAGATAAAATGTAGTGGCAATGGTCTGTAATACGATTTGAGCAACTTCACTATAAGAATTTGTTGGAAATGTTCTTCCACAGAACGTTCTCTGAAGCATGACATGATTCACGATAATACCGTAGATTTAGCGGAAGAGCCAAACAAATCCGTCAGACACAACTGGATCTTTCTTTTTCAGGGTTAGCAAGAATTAAATAGTGTTTTTTTTTGTTTTGTTTTTTTAATATACCACTGGTGACCAGTCATGTGAATCCAGTACTACAGGACATAAATAAGCTATTCCTTCGAGAAGCAGATTATCACAGTATTGGAAGAACTAGTATTGAATGACCGAACTTCACTCACGCACCCAACAGTTACAGCTATGATACAGAGGATGAAATGTCTCCACGGTTTTTGTCTTGTACAACATGACTAGAAAGTGTTCTCACATTTTATCACCTACTTTATCTCCACATGAACAATGGTATTGGATGGAGTTAGCAGGTTTAAAAGTAGGTCATGTAATTAAAAACGATATTGATTTGAGGGTTGTGAATGGTTATTTCTAGCAGGCGATTCCCACACACGTGCTCACATGTCGCATTCAAGCAGGAATAAATCTTGTGAATGTAGCTCAAAACACACAACTGCAATCTACAACTGCCATGTGTTCATATTACTCTTATTCATTGCTTTATTTTGAAGTTTACATTTCTTGGGGGGCTGCTACCGACATTCAAAAACCCCACGGTTGAGTCACGCAAAACCATATTGATTTCATTTGTACTTGTTTTTTGTTCTTTTATGCTCATGTCAGCTATATCGAGCGCCACATCGTTGACAAATTTCTCCGAAAGAGAAATTTGAGACTTTAACCGACCCGACCCCCGGATTTCCAAAGCGATTTCAGCTGACGAGAGGCATCATTTTAACTTACACCAGCACATTTTGCCTGTTAAAAAAGGATGAGGAAAGAATGTGGTGCTTATCTGCTGATAATATAGTTGTTTTTCGATCCCCCACATGTAGATCCACTGTTATAGAAACATTTTCCTCATGAACTCAGAGACTCGATATCAGTATTATTATAGAAAGTGCCTAAACATTCAACCAATATCAGGAGTGTGTTCCTAAAGAAGTCGATATGAACCAATTGCTCTTTTTTTAATGGTATGCAAACTGTCCAAACAGGAGCCCAGGTCTATTTCCTCCTCTCACACCCTTTTCACTCCTTGTACGTGGATGCAGAGTAAAGGCACCTGTCATTTTGTCCCCCGATCATTCAGATTCTGACGCTAAAGCGAATTTGAGTGACCCAGTAACACACTATGCATGCTTTCATTATTTCTTTCGTTTTGTGTACTTTTCGTTCTCTTTTCCATGTCGGATCTGAACTGGGCCAGGAAAGTAGGACGTGCTCGGTGAATTTGACACAACATGTTATCATTTCATCCGGAAACCATTGCTAGATTCGAGTCAGAGCACAAGCGCCGAGTTGGTCCTTTCCATCCACGTTATCTTCACCCCACATTAAACTTCAGGAAATTCTAAGCGAGAGTCGGAATTCACCAGGAAAAGCTGTTCATGGATCACCGGGTATATGTATCTCAGTAACTTTCTGTTTGGGTCATTCATCTTGGGGGGAGGCGGAAAAATCTGCCTCCCTTTTGTAGTTTTACTCAGGGTGCTAAAACAGGGAGAGGGTGTTTAGCATGGAGACTAGTTTAGATTAGATTAGGTTAAGTCTCCAGGTTCAGCTCAGAATCAACAGGAGAAACCACTGGGATTATGTACTTCCGTTTGTACGTTACTACAGCGTTCACTTTGTTACAAACCACTGCTTTCAGAGACAGACTGTCACTCGGGTAACAGGAAAGAACGTGTATGTTTATAGAGTTTTTAGACCATTTTTCCAAAACTGAGCAGGTATCATCGTTCGTGCAGGTATCATCGCTCATTTAGTATTACCATATCCCCATGGGATTGGGAATGCATGATAAGTATACCTCAGCGCCAAATACCTTCAGAATAAGGTGGGAGATCCAGTCCTCTTATGAAACAGCTCAGTACACGTGCATCCTACGTCTCGACCGGATCATGCTTTCTGTATTTTTGCATCAGATAAGAGAAATATGCACTTTGTACAGCTCACCATCCGAGTTTAATTCCCTCTCCGAGCCCTGGTACGTTACAAGCGCGTGCGTGCGTGTGCGCGCCATATCTCGACGGACGACCACGTGAGCACACGTGAAGGTTTTAGCTGAGCGAGGGAAAACACTATTGGTGCAGTTGGAAGTTTGTACGATGTCCTAAATCCTTTCTTTGGAACTCCGGAAATGCAGGTTAGGCTTAAACTGAACCGAAAAACCACTCGATTATAAGCTTTTCACTTACAAGTACAGAGCAATAAACACTTTGTTTTTTAGCTGAGCTCTTTAGGTTGAAGGAATATGGATAAGTCAAACATTTAAAAGAAAAAAACAAACAAAATTGGGTCATGCTTAGTTCACTTCCTCTTATGCAATTACAGGTACACAGAGAGAGGTGTTCAGTGGTCTGTGGACATTGATTTCATATTTCCCAGCCCTAATGCACGTTTTCATCATTTTAAAATGAAGATAAGAAAAAAAAAAAAAGATAAATATGAGCCCATATTTCTTACAGGGCAGTGGGCTTTCAACACTCTGCATGTGAAGCTAGTATTAGACCTCTGTTTCCCCCTCTATCTCTCTCTCTTTCTCTTTCATACCTGCTTTGTGCCCTTCGTATCCTCCTCCTCCAATGAGTTTTGCCTCATGTTCTGTTTTCTCTGCCGTCTCCCTCTTTCTGTCCTTCTTGTGAGTTTTATTTATTTACTTTGATTTAATTTTCTTTTTTGATTTTTTGTTTAGTAACTGTGCATGTGAGAGCATCACTGAATTGTTGGATATGTTTTAAAAAAAAAAAATAATAATAATAATAAATAAATATTCAGCTGCTGAAGCCATGCAAAACATTTTGAATTGCCCTTAAAATATGGAAAATGTTTTCTGAATGCTTTATATAATTTCTGCTGTAAAATAAAATCTTAAAAGAGAAATGGTGCTCATACTGTCCCTTTCTTCCGCATCTTTTCTTTGTTTTTATGATGTAACTTTTATGAATTCGCTCTGCTGTGAAGCTGAAGTTCACACAAACACAATCTCAGTTCTTCTCTTATCACTAACATGATAAAAACGGTTTACATTACAACTATACTTAAATTTACATTTACTTCTATATAATAAATAGTATTTTAATTATATATATATATATATAGCAAATTCTAATAATATACTATATAGTATACTATAGTTTTTATGTATTCATTTATATACTACATTACATCAATTATTAAATGTGTGTGTGTGTGTGTGTGTATATATATATATATATATATATATATATATATATATATATATATATATATATATATAATAGTAAATATTATTAATATAGTATACCATGATATATTCATTAGTATTTTATGCAAATATTCATATGAAAAGTCACTTTCAACTTCTTTGTGGAATTTTTCTCCGTGCACGCGCACACACGCGCACGCGCTCACAGTAGTATAAGCGGGGCCTTTCACGCATCAAACTTCAACTCAACAACCATGTAAGTAAAACTACACGAACTTTTCTCGCTCGAGCTCTATGGCTTTACCTCTATGTAATATCGTGTTTTCATGCTCTTGAATTTGAGTGAATGTCAGTCTTTCTGGGTGTGTTTGTAGAGTTTGTTGTGCTAATGGGTGTGAATGCGACTGAAGCAACAGGTTAGCTTAGCACGTTAGCATCCTGAGTTTATTTTCACTTTTATTCACTTTCGGATTTTAATTCAGTTTTAATGAATTCTCTTTAAGATGGAATCTGCGTATGTGACGCTAAAAGTGAGCTTTATTATCAATTAAAGCGTTTTAAAGAGTTTTTGACTGTTTACATATCCGCTACATGCTAACGGCTAACAGTTTTTTTTTCTGACAACAAAGTTTGTGAAAACTTAACATTAAACTAACTTTAGACATTTTTACCATTATCATTTCTACCGTCTTCGTTGTTTATAGATGGTTTTAAATCATTTATTATCTTTCGGCTATATAATGCGTACGCAACGTCCAGCGGAAATGAACCGATTTAATATAAAACTATTAATAAATTAACCTCACCAAAAATGATTTCACATCATTTCGACAGCCTGATTTCAGTTCAGTTAATATGCTTTGACTGAATGTTGTCGACTGGTTTTTATTTTTGGTGACGTACTATAATCAGTATAAATAAACATCTCTATAAACGCGTATATTAATCTTTATTTAAAGATATATTTTAATCTCTTAGTTGATTTTAACTTTAGAATAATCCCCTCCCCCCTATATAATATAAACATCTAATTTGTATGACATTTAACAATCAATAAAAGTAAATGTACATTAAATTAAACCGAAATGAAACTTTTAATGTTATGTTTATATTAAATGTACTTATTATTGGTTTATGCTTCATGTTTAATTTATTAATGAGCCTTAGTATTCACCATTTATTACTTTATTGTACTAGTTAGGAACCAGTTTTGAGACCTCATTTGAAACTGATCTTTGTAGTGTTTGTCCTTTTCTGAATCACAGATAAAGAAAACTTCTCTCCAGCTTTCAGTCATGTTGCAGTAAACAAGGGAGAATTGTGCTGTGTTTGTAGGTTAGAAATGCTAAGCTGCTGTGCAGTGACTGATAACCTCAGGACATCATGACTGTCTGTCCGTGACGGAGTGATGCTGATAAAAACACGCAGCTGCTGAGTTTCTGCCGGTTTACCTCTGTAAACTCACCAGTGCCCTGGTGTTGTTGTTGATACAGTGTGCGGCAAGCCATTTAGACTTTTATTCATTCTCAGGATATGAATTCTTGATATCAACAAATCAATTTGCACTTGTAACAATGGCAATTTTTGATATCAGGAATTACATTTCCTCTGTTACAAACTATAAATATTGATATCTGTAATTATGGCAAGCCATTTAAACTTTTATTCAATCTCAGGATATGAATTCTTGATATCAACAAATCAATTTGCACTAGTAACAATGGCAATTCTTGATATCAGGAATTACATTTCCACTAGTAACAGTGTTAATTCCTGATGTCAACAATTCAATTCTTGATATCAATAATTAAATTATAGAAATCGAAAATTACATTTACACTAGTAAAAATCATAATTCTTGATATCTGTAATTATGGCAGGCCATTTTGAGTTTTATTCATTCTCAGGATATGAATTCTTGATATCAACAAATCAATTTCCACTAGTTAAAATGCTAATTTTTGATATCAGGAATTACATTTCCTCTGTTACAAACTATAAATATTGATATCTGTAATTATGGCAAGCCATTTAAACTTTTATTCAATCTCAGGATATGAATTCTTGATATCAACAAATCAATTTGCACTAGTAACAATGGCAATTCTTGATATCAGGAATTACATTTCCACTAGTAACAGTGTTAATTCCTGATGTCAACAATTCAATTCTTGATATCAATAATTAAATTATAGAAATCGAAAATTACATTTACACTAGTAAAAATCATAATTCTTGATATCTGTAATTATGGCAGGCCATTTTGAGTTTTATTCATTCTCAGGATATGAATTCTTGATATCAACAAATCAATTTCCACTAGTTAAAATGCTAATTTTTGATATCAGGAATTACATTTCCTCTGTTACAAACTATAAATATTGATATCTGTAATTATGGCAAGCCATTTAAACTTTTATTCAATCTCAGGATATGAATTCTTGATATCAACAAATCAATTTGCACTAGTAACAATGGCAATTCTTGATATCAGGAATTACATTTCCACTAGTAACAGTGTTAATTCCTGATGTCAACAATTCAATTCTTGATATCAATAATTAAATTATTGATATCAAGAATTACATTTACACGAGTAAAAATCTTAATTCTTGATATCTGTAATTATGGCAGGCCATTTTGAGTTTTATTCATTCTCAGGATATGAATTCTTGATATCAACAAATCAATTTCCACTAGTTAAAATGCTAATTTTTGATATCAGGAATTACATTTCCTCTGTTACAAACTATAAATATTGATATCTGTAATTATGGCAAGCCATTTAAACTTTTATTCAATCTCAGGATATGAATTCTTGATATCAACAAATCAATTTCCACTAGTTAAAATGCTAATTTTTGATATCAGGAATTACATTTCCTCTGTTACAAACTATAAATATTGATATCTGTAATTATGGCAAGCCATTTAAACTTTTATTCAATCTCAGGATATGAATTCTTGATATCAACAAATCAATTTGCACTAGTAACAATGGCAATTTTTGATATCAGGAATTACATTTCCACTAGTAACAGTGTTAATTCCTGATGTCAACAATTCAATTCTTGATATCAATAATTAAATTATTGATATCAGGAATTACATTTACACGAGTAAAAATCTTAATTCTTGATATCTGTAATTATGGCAGGCCATTTTGAGTTTTATTCATTCTCAGGATATGAATTCTTGATATCAACAAATCAATTTCCACTAGTTAAAATGCTAATTTTTGATATCAGGAATTACATTTCCTCTGTTAAAAACTATAAATCTTGATATCTGTAATTATGGCAAGCCATTTTGAGTTTTATTCATTCTCAGGATATGAATTCTTTATCAACAAATCAATTTCCACTTGTAACAATGTCAATTCTTGATATATCAACAAATCAGTTCTTATCAATAATTAAATTCTAGATATCAAGAATTGTATTTTTACTAGTGAAATCTCACCATAGGCTGCCATTCAAATTCAATTGTTGATATCAAGAATTCATTTCTTACTAGTTGAAATTCCAGTTTCACATATCAGGAATACAATCAATAATTACATTGTAATTAGTAAAAATGCAAATGTCTGATATCTAGAATTCAATTGTCACTAGTTGAAATGTCTATTCTTGATATCAACTATTGATTTGCTACTAGTAAAAATGTTAATTTCTGATATCTGAAAATGAATTCCTGATATCAAGATAATTTCTGATATCTAAAACGGCTTTCTTACTAGTAACAATCACATTCATGATATCAGAAATGAACATTGTTACTTGGAGCAATTCAATTGTTGATATCAAGAATAGACATTTACACTAGTAACAATGTAATTGTTGATATCAGAAATTTTCATTTTTACTAGTAAGAATTGTATTTCTGATATGTGAAACTGGAATTTCAACTAGTAAGAAATTAAATCTTGATATCAACAATTGAATTTGAATGGCAGCCTATGGCGAGATTTCACTAGTAAAAATACAATTCTTGATATCATGAATTATAGTTTATACTAGTGGAATTCTAATTCTGTATTGCAACTAAGTAGAAATACTCAACCTTTAAGCCTAGTTAAAATACCTTTATCTTCTTTAATTTTACTTAACTTGGTTAAGTAGAGTTTACTGAATTCCATATGCGAGATTACTTAAATATGTGTGCAAAAACTTGATTGCTTTTTTCAGTGTGGATATCTCAGTTGGCACGCAGGATTGGCAGTTTTCCGAGTTTTTTTTTTTTTTTTTTGGTTGCATTTGTGAGTTGATGGAAATGTAACCATTTTTTGTCAAATAAAAATGTCAATTGCAGACTCCTGAATCTTATCAAATCGTAGTTGTATCGTGACCTGTTTTGAGCTGTCGCAAATGCCATATTCCTTGTTAAGATAATTGATGTCAGATTGTATAAACATCTGATTTTCACCTCTAATAAGTGGAGATCAGCACTATATAATTCACATTTAGAAAGCACCATGTTGTCTAATACTAGAGGATCTCGGCAGTGAGATCTCTGCCAGTCACATGATCTGGAGGCTTACGGTACCTTTCACGTCTGGGTGTCGAATGTGTTTTCTTTGCTCTATATTGAATCCTGATGTTTCTCTCCGTCTCCTGTCGTCACTCTTTATCCACAGCATTAGACAGGAGTTAAAGCCTGGCTTGAGGCCTTTCTCACACTTTTTACAAAACTTGTACCTTTAGGTGGATATCTTTGTACCTTATTTACCCTCTAAAAGTTCATAGTAGTACCTTGAGGGTACATATCACTACTCTAAAGTACTGAAATGCTCCTTTTAGGATTTGATAAGGCATAAAGTTGTCCTTTTAAGGGTACTGCCACAGTGACAAGCTGTTGTACCCGTAAAGGTACACGTTTGCACATTTTTTTTCTGAAAGCGCATGACTGTGTGCTGTAGAGAGATGCAGAGTTTAGCTTTACACGTGTCTCTCTGAATAAACTTGTTTACAGACTGCTGAAAATCAGGACAAATGACATTTCTAGTGAACTTTTCATTATGAACTGGTTCAGTGTGTTTTCGGATGTTTACAGAGCGTCTAAATCCATCGTAATGTTCCTTTAATAAACTCGTTTGAGCTTAAGTGTTATTCCTCCCGTTTCGGTTTTAGTCAAATACTTCATTGTTCCTCTTATGTGGTTTCACACTACTTTGAATTTATGAACTCACCTGTACTTCCTCCTGTAAAATCCTCTGAATGATATGTTTGTCTGAAAACACCTTTTTTTTTTTTTGTCTTTGTTTACATGTATTTAGTGTAGTTTAAACAGCTCTACGATCAAACTTGTAATTACTCCATTCATGTAGTAAGTCAGCCCCTAGATGGCAGTAGAATATCACATGCTGTTTGTCACACTAGATTTCTATTAGAATGACATAACCGGACATTTATGTGCTAAACAGATGCTTTCTGACTAAAGCGCACAGCTCAAATCACATTAGCGGCAGTAATGAATATGTTACACTTGGCTCAAAAAAAAAATGAACACTGACTGCTCAAGTAGATTTTCTATTTGTTTGTCTGGACTTTTCCAGCTGTCCTGACAAACCTTATATATATATATATAAGTGTGTATATATGTGTGTATGTATGTAATGTTAAGACTGTCTCCTCTCTCTGTGTCATAGGTCCGCTCCAGGTGCAGATGGCTCTGCTTCTGCAGGGAGTAACCGCAGGCTGCAGCAGACGCAGGCACAGGTGGATGAGGTAAGAGGACACACCTGACATCGTTTCCCAGTGTTCTTCACGAATGGCTAGAAATAGTCTGCTTAATTTCCGTCTCTTATTTTAATGTGATATTCTCAGGGATGGTTCCTTTGTGATGTGAACTGTAACATAATTTCAGAACAACTAATTACAGTAACAGGATGTACAGTGACTCAAATGCTCAATGAATATTTAATTGAATTTTGAGACTCCACCCTGTGCAGACATCTTTTTTTTTTTTTTTTGGCACCATCATCAAATACTAGCTATAATTGATTCGCCTGCTAAAAACCTCAGATTTTTTTATTTTTTATTTGAATGTGTACATTTACTCACTATATGGCTATGTAAGACAATTATTGCGAATGCACTGTGACCAGAAAAAAATGAAGAAAATGGGAGAGCTCCTTATGTATGTTTATTTGAATGAAATCTGATGACATCCCAATAAACGCCAAATTAGAAATGCAAATCATCAAATGTTTCTTCAAGTGCATATCTTTAGCTGTGTCCCAAATGGCGACTCTATGTACTTTTGCACTATGTACTCAGTCGTGTACTGTATGAAATTTGTTAATTTATCATTCAACATGGGATTCTGACACTCCTCCAGCTCCGCTATGTCATTAAAGCTGTGACGGTGTAGTGCATGAAGTGTCCAACATTACACAATTCTTTTTTTTTTTTTTTGGTTAATTAAGTGCATCATTCAAGTATTTAAAAGTATAATATGTAAAAAAAATTATATTGAAATATCCAAAAACCACTTGCCCAGTGTTATATATTTCATTCAGCTGTGTGCTTGCATTATCCTAAATGTTTCCAAGAATTTGTAAATTCAGAGAAAATCACAATTTTAAACAGTGTCCCATCCCTCTCTTGTCACTGACGTAAGATCCCCATTATCCCTGGTTTCCGCTTGTACTGCATTGTAACCATGGCAACAGACACGGACAGCTGTGTAACGGCGAGCGGCGCCCTGTTGTTTCGTTCAAACATGATAGACTATAGCAAGCAAACTTTG
The DNA here is from genome assembly GCA_037194245.1 of Opsariichthys bidens. Lineage (NCBI taxonomy): Eukaryota > Metazoa > Chordata > Actinopteri > Cypriniformes > Xenocyprididae > Opsariichthys > Opsariichthys bidens. The sequence goes on from CM074299.1 coordinate 15,641,580, forward strand.
GGACAAAAGGAGAAATAAAACGATGGTCAATATCAGCGTGGCATTTCTGAGATGGTAAATGGACTGTATTTATATAGCGCTTTCACAGACCTATGGCCACCAAATCGCTTTACAATTCTTGCCTCAAATTCACCCATTCACACACACATTCATACACCGACGGCAAGGTCAGCCATACAAGGCACCATCCAGCTCGTCGGGAGCAGCTGAGATGGAGAGATTTGAGGCAAACTTTGACTTGACAGAGACTGCGCTCTTGCACGTTATTAGACGAGGTAAGCAAATGTAGGCTACATAAGACTAATAAATGTTATATAGCTCAACATGACGACGTGTTAGAATATCAACAGTATGATACTGTAATGTTGATCTAGCGTACTGTTACGTCTCATACAGACAACAAACTAATACTAAACATTACAACTTTCCACACACGCAAATACAGTTTAGTATGATAGTGTAACGTTAGACCAAGTGAAACAGCGCTGCGTTACCTCACAGTTTTAATTCATCAAATAAACTGACCTGTATGAGTAGTGTTTCAGCACTTATGAGTAGTTCGGTTGAATTGAATGACCTCGTTTCTTTATATCTCCTGGACTCGCGTGTGTCCCTGATATCTGTCTAGGGATGGGTACCGAAACTCGGTATTAAACTGGCCCCGGTGCTAAATTATGATAGACCGTAGTATCAGTAAGATCTGACGCTATTGGTTCTGCTTTCGGTGCTGGAGAAAAAAATGAAAATAAATGTACTATGTATTCCTACTTGATAATGTTATCGTGCACATTTTATCTCGCCCAATATTTCTAATTTGCGATAATATTAAGACGTTTGTCTGTGAGATCCGCGAGATTTCTCATGCGCGCCGCGGAGGCTGTCTGTCACATGTCACACACACACACACACACACAACAACGAGCGCAGCGCACACACTTAACGGCACGAAAACTTCCACTTAATACAAAGAGTGACGAAGGTCCCGGCTTTTGCCAGAAAAGCCAAAAATGCTCATCTTTCTTCAGAAGAATGGCTAAAGAGTCCTTTTGCAGCCTACCTACATGCCCCACCCGTGTTGCTTTGTACCACTGTATGTTCTTTTACAGAAAAATATAGTTTATTTAATTTGTTTTACATTCATTTGTTTTTTGTAAAATAGTTATGTTCAAACATGGCTGTTTTTTTCTCTATAAATAATTGTTTTATTAATTTTACATAAAAAAAAATAAAGCAATGTTAATTCTGTTCTCAATTTGTTCTTAAAAAAAAAAAAAACACCCACACAACACAAGGTACCGATAAGAATATCGTTAAAGTTCCAGACCGTTAAGCAGTATCGGTAAGAGTAGTAATACCTTTACAACCTTAACGATACCCATCCCTATATCTGTCTCTCATTATCAATCGTGTCCGTGATTCTCAGCCACATCCTGCTTCACACCACAGTCATGTTTAAAAACATGCATTCACTCATCCATAAACATCAATCTACGTCCTTGTTATTGTTTTGAATCATTTAGCGACGCCTAGTGGACGAAAAAACTACATAGTGCACCTTTAAAGTCAGTGTTTGAGAAAGTTACTTTTAAAAGTAATGCATTACAATATTGCATTACTCCCTAAAAAAAGTAGCTCATTGCGTTAGTTACTTTTTGTGGAAAGTAATGCATCCAATGCGTTTCACACCAACAGAGAAATGAATAAAGGTGTAGGTTGCGTTCTAAAGTTCAAGTTTGGCAAATTCGCAGGTCAGAGTTCAAGTCATCACGACGTGACCTCTTGGCTGAATTAAAAGAATAATATTTTTGCAGTAAAGTCGAGTAGGTTGTAAACCTTTCACCTGTGCTCCATTCTGGATTAAAGAAGAATGGGATACAGGAGAAGTAGTAAATGAGTAAGTGTATGCTCACATTTAGTCTTTTTCTTCTCCCATCTCATTTTTTCAATCATCATGTCCCTTTCGGTGCTTCATACCATTCAAATCAAATAAGAAGACCAAAATCCATGTGAACAAGGAAAAAGTACAATCTATGTTTTATGTGTTATAGTAGTATAATATACATAAATTTAGTGCAATTTGTTCAACTATTGCCTTTTATAAGGAATGCTGCATCCTTGTATTTATATTATATTATTTCTTATTATAATAAATTATCTATATAAATGACTTAATGTATACACCTACCTTTCAACAATTTGGGTTCTGTCAAAATACTTTTAAGAAATTAATATTTTTCTTCAACAAGGATGCATTAAACTGACAGTAAACATTAAATTTTAGGTAAGTTATGTGACAGTTAAGTAATAAATCACTCTATGGATCTCTCTTTTGTGTGACTACTCCCTAAAGAGCACGGTATGATCCGCCAGCAATATTTCCACTTCCCTTCTGCAGCACACCGCAGTCATATTTATGATTTCTGTTCGAGGAAGTTCAAATCGGGGCATATGCAGGTCTCCGTGCACTCAACAACTGTTGACCTCTCCCGTCATACTTCTTCGCTCAGTCTGGGGCGAGCTCATAGGCTGCCGGCCAGTTATGTAACGCTCCGTCACTATGGTTATGCAAGCAAAACATGGATCTGCACACGCTGGGCCCCCTCCCACACTGATCTCTCTTAAAGGGGCGGAGCTACCTCATCCCGCAACAGGGTTTGTGGAGCACTAGAGCATATATGAGGAGGCTGAGATGTTTGTGTGCCATTGACTGTTATGTAATTCTGTTATAATGGGGTTTTTTTTATGCTTTCCATTTCTTCTGCTGAAGATGTAAGAATTGTTCAGACCGAATATGAGCAACAGGATATGAAGTCATGCTCTTGGGCCTGTATTTTTAATGAATAATAAATCACAAATGGGTAATCATAAACTCAGAATATACCTTTTTATTCTATTATGAGTGGATCAAAGTGTAACCGTGAATTTAGTTTGAAATGATGCAGTAAATCAAACTAAATGCTGTTCATCCCATTTGGAAAACGGATAGAAGAGTTTATTACTGTCTCTTCAAACAGTCATACTTTTAAAGTGTGTTTCATTCTAATGAGCATTTGTAGAAGTAGAAAAATTCCCCTCCAGACAAGATGTGTCATCACTGATCCTGGTCCATTTTCCAGGAAGACATTATTAAATGCGGATGTTGATGTTGTCAGTTTTTATAGTATACTATTTTGTGTGTGTCTAATGGCGAACGTAACTGTGTCTCTGTTGAGGCTGGTTTCCCAAATGTTGGATAATCCTGAGAAAATGTTTATCTAGCCTTGACCTAGTTGGATAAAAAAAAAAACAAGCTCTCTAACCAGCAACAAAACATTTTCAGTTGTCACATTGTGCCATGTAGCTCCGCCTACAGTGAAATCTCATTAGTCCGCAATCCTGCTCTATATGTATTAAACATCAAATATGTTTTGGCTAGAGATGGGTATCGAGAACTGGTTAAAAATTTCCAAGAACCGGTGATTCGGTAAGAAACGCAAGTTTCGATTCCACTTATTTGTTCCTTTTGTATGCGTGTTTTAATGTGATTTAAACCATTCAAGTGCAAAAGACCCGCCCACTGTTTTCTGTGCTGCACACACATTCAAAGCACGCTCACAGAAAGTTATTTTAACGTGATTTGATTTTAAACTTCTACGGTTACACATGAATGGATCTTAAAAGTGACCGCAGACTAACATTCCTGCTGCCGTCTCCATAGTAACACTAATCGAACAACAAAAGACAAAGAGAGAATTCTTTTTTTTTTTTTTTTTTCTTTAATCATTTTAATGGATCTGGAGCTGAAACATTTTTTTACAGCGCTAGTTGGCTGATTTTTTTTTTTTTTTTTGTGTGTGTGTGTGTGTGTCCTTGCAGCATTTTTGCTTTCATTGAGGACCGACAAATATTGCTAGGAACTTCCCGTTCTTTCAGTGCTGTTAGTGTGAAACGCTGACCATTAAAGTACACACTCCTGCTGATTCCTTGGTTTTAAGAAGTCTCCAACCATCCTGCCAAATGTCTGGCATCATTAAATTGACTAATAAACCTCCTCTGGTGTTCACACAGCTGTTTGTTTACGCGCATGGCAAGATTCCTTGACCTTGATTGCTTTTCCAGCCCGTAGCATCACTTATGCCGAGTTTTCCAAGGAATCAATCCTCTAACAGCGTTCTCCCTCCTCCAGGTGGTGGACATCATGAGGGTGAATGTCGATAAAGTCCTGGAACGAGACCAGAAGCTCTCTGACCTGGACGATCGTGCCGATGCCCTGCAGGCCGGTGCTTCCCAGTTTGAGACCAGCGCCGCCAAACTCAAGAGGAAGTACTGGTGGAAGAACTGCAAGGTACAACAAACATCATGCACTCATTTAGTTTAAATGCATTTTATAATAAATTAAGGCTTTAGAGATGATTGGAAGTTTTCCTGCTAATTTGCTCCCAGTTGTTTGTAGTTTTGTGCTTCGTGCATCTGTAATGAATGGATATTAATAAGGATAAAAAAAATATATTTAAAAGATTATTAAACATTTTACTGGAATGCAGTGTTTTTAATGTAAATCAACAACGTTTTTATTCAGAGATGTTTAGCTGATGTATTTAAAAATAGTATCATCTGAAAGTATTTTAAAAATTTCTATCTTGTGTTAGTCTGAAATGTCTTGTATAGTTGTTGTTGTTTTTTTGTCGTTTGTTCTGTTTTCGCCATGAAAATAGCCTTGTTGCTTACATGGCGTACATAAATAAATATAATGAATAATATTTTCAGAAAATAACTTTTTCTGTTTCCCATAACCTCATATTCAAAAGCAAAGAAACTAATATGCAGCAGATTATTTTGCATCTTATTGTTATTGTAAAAACACAGTGAGATTAGTTTTTGTTCTTCCTAAAGGTTAAAGTTAAAAAATGTAAAAATATAAAGACATGTTTTATTAAAAAAATTAAAAAGACAATATTAAAGTGTAGAGATTAATGATAATTACCAGAGCAGGTAGCAGATAATGTATATTAAAGGGTTAGTTCACCCAAAAATGAACATTCTGTCATTGTCAAGACAATGTCCAGAAAGCTACTAAAACGTATTTAAAACAGTTCATGTGAGTACAGCGGTTCAGCCTTATAAAGTCACGAGAATACCTTTTGTGTGCCAAAAACACAAAATAACGACTTTTCAACAATATCCAGTGATGGACGATTTCAAAACACTGCTTCATGAAGCTTTACGAATCTTTTGTTTCGAATCAGTGATTCGGAGCGCCAAATTCACGTGATTTCAGAAAAACCAGGCTTCGTTACATCATAAGCGATTCTAAATTTCAATAGTTCATGGGACTTTGGCAGTTTGATACGAATGAACCACTGATTCAGATCAAAAGATTCGTAAAGCTTCATGAAGCAGTTTTTGAAATCGGCCATCACTAGATATTGTTAAAGTCGTTAATTAGTTTTTTTGGTGCACAAAAAGTTTTCTCGTGACTTCATAATATTAAGGTTGATCCACTGTAGTCACATGACCTCTTTTAAATATGTTTTACTATCTTTCTGGACATTGAAATTGTCTTACTGTCATTAGAGACTCACTGAACCATCAGATTTCATCAAAAATATCTTCATTTGTGTTCTGAAGATGAACAAAGTTCTTACGGGTGTAGAATTAAGGGCGAGGAATTAATGACTGAATGTTCATTTTTGGGTGAACCAACCCTTGAAATAACCGGATAAGTGACCTGAAAGCACCATCATAGGCAACAAATGACATTGTGTACTTGTTTGCTGTTTTTGCAGATGTGGGCCATTTTGATAGCCGTGGTTGTGATCATCATTATCATCATTATTAGTGAGTATCACACTATTTACAGGCTCACAATTGATCGAGTCATCGGCCTGTGATTTAAGATTTTATGTGCTAAGTAAATGTGTAGTAATTGAAGTTTATTATATCATTTTTTTTTTTTAACTAATTTAAACTATTTTAATCCCTTTTCCCCCTCTTTCAGTCTGGACGCAGTCATCATAATGACGCAATACAGAGAAGAAAACTGGTTATAATTGGAGGAGAAGATTAGGATATCAAGGAGTATCAACTTCAGAAAGGAGAGAGAGAGTGAATGAATAAATGAATGCTCTTCCAATGAGTTCTAACCTGCTGATTTTCAAAAGCGTATCTTGTAAACTATCCTCAATGGGTTTTTTTTTGTTTTGTTTTTTCTTTTAGGTTTTGTTTTTAATGAATAGGATTTGAATAAGTTCCAAACAATTTCCAGATATATCTAACACTCCTCTGTGCGAACCACACAATAACTGACTCTAGACAGTGTTCTAGTTACAGTATGATCCAAAACTGCAAAACTCCTACTTTTATGTTGTTCAATCATTTGGAGTCTAAAATGTGTTGACCAAAAACCAGGCAAAACTCTTGTTGTGAAAGCCATTTGCCAACATTTTGTCATTGATGAATCCTTCATGGACTGTTTTAGTGGACGGCTGTAATCAAACACTCTAGATTTGGCCGTGTCCGAGTCTTTCTGTGCCAACAAGACATAAGAGCCTTTCCTGAACAACCACAGACGTGCCATCAGTGCCTGTAGACAAACTCCACTGCCATCCTGTAACAACAGAGAACTTCACTCTGATTTTACTCAGAATATCTGCACAAAAATGCTTTATATAAGTTTGAGATATTATTGAAAGATTTAAAGTGAAAATTCACTAATAATTTAACTGCATTTTTTTTTGTATTTGCCTTATGTAGAAATAGTTTGCTAATCAGATTTCAGTAGTTTTGATTTTTGCCGTTTTCTTCCCCTTTTACTCATGGTGCCAAAACATTTTATGTTTGTTTATCTGAGCTTTTCTTCTTCTTCTTCTTCTTCTTTTGTATGTCTCTTTATATATCTCACATGTGTATAAATTGTAAACAAGTGCAATTCTATACTGTGGCCTTACAAACTTAAGTGAAACTTTATTGAATTGCCCATGTTGGCTCAATAAAACACGGATTAAACATTCTTTAGTACTCAACGAAGCCTTAAATCAGTGTGTCGGCTCGGCATGAAAATTGCTTTTTATTTCTGTTACTCAAAGGTTGCAAGGATTAGTTTAACCACTTTTTATTTCAAATACTGTATTGAAACTTTGTTCTGATGATCTGTGACTTTGATCTGTGCCACTTTGTTCGTCATCAGAACACATTTAGATATTTTTGATGAAATCTGAGGTTGTTTTTTTTTAATCTCCCATAGAAAGCAACAAATTTATAATGCGTCATGGTGCTCACGTGAACCGCCTCGGTCAATACTGACCTAGAATTTGGACGTAAACACGGAAGCGTTCACTACGTCAACTGCGTAGGAGACTGATAGGCCGAGGAAGAGGAATAATTGTTGAATAAAGTCATTATTTTTGTGCGCCACAAGTATTCTCGTCGCTTCATAACATGGTTGAACCACTGTAATCTCATTGACTATTTTACAGATGTCTTTACTTCCACTTCATTGAATGTGGTAATTTGGGTTTTTTTTTCTAAAGGAAATAAATTTAAAAACACCTCTCGGATTTCATCAAAAAATATTTAAATTCGTGTTCAGAAGATGAACGAAGGTTTTGCAGGTGTGGAACGATGTGAGGATGAATAATTACAGAAATTAAATGTTAAAATCCAGTTTGCAGTCTTCATTCAAAATAAAAGTCCATCATGCACCTGTGGACTAGTATTCATCTCTCACATTTGAAACCAAAATTGAACTTTAGAAATAAAAGCGTACTTAATATAATTAACGGCAAAAGAAAAAAGAGACATTGTATTGTGGTTTTCACACGATTCTAACTCCCTCAAGACATCTATATCTATATGCATGTTAATAAAGACTCAACAGCCTAAATATAATTTCTTTACTGCCCATATTAGAAGTATACCTGGCCCTTAACTGAGGGCTGGAAAGTAGACTGTACTGTCTAATCTATTATACTGCTAGTTCTCAACCCGCTACAACGTATGGCATCACAACCCAATGCAGTGACGATTCATAACAAACAAAAAACCCGAAAATTTTAGTTGCATATGTACAGTGTAACGCTACGCCACTCCTCCCATCTGTTGTATAATCGAAGGCTCTCTGCCAAGCCTGTGGTGGACGTCCAACTCCGCCCACATGTAACTGTGACGTCAGAAGCCGCGCCCTTGATTGGAGGATCTTTGAATCTCGTTCGTCAAAACGATTTTTTTATTATTATTAAAACGGTACATGATAATAGCCAAATTCCCCAATACACCTAGGTTGATCACAATTAGAATAATAATTAATAATGATTAATTCATTGCTTTACTGGGTCTGTCAGCTCAGCTTAGTTTACCTCAACTCGTTCGTTCGTCACGTGACATGATACAGCCTAACTCCCTTTCAGTCTGTCAAAAAAGACTTGGGTGTGAGGGTTAAGTCTTCTCGATGTTGGAGTTAAATAGGATAAGCGTGATTTTTCCCTCAAACCTTCACCAGACATGCAACTAATTTCATATGTTAAGGCTATAATACTGTGATTATAATAAAAGGGCGGCATGGGCCTGGTTTCTGACGTCACTCTGGATGTGGGCGGGGTTAAACGTACATCACAAGCTGCAGCGAGACGCTTCTCTGATAACATGGTGTTACACGTGAGTTCAGCCGCATCCTCGGCTAAGTTGACGTCAGGTTCACACCCCTCGACCAATCAGACTGTCAAAGGGAAACGTTCCCACCAATGACAGTCTAGTAGGCGTGGCTGCGGGCGGCTAAGCTCACGTGGGTGATATGTTGCTTTCAGGAGTAATGGAGGGACGCGCGACAAACTGGAGCAATTGATAATTGAAATAAACATCAAGTAAGTGGTTTTTTTTTTTTTTTTTTTTACCGATCTCAAGCGCACGAAATAGATTTAAAGATATATCCGTGCTGTGGTGTTCAAGAGAGTTTAATAAGACAAGAAAGGCAGCATTCAAGTCTTATTATTATTATTATCTTCTACCTATATCGCATTATAACTACACTATTAATGAACTACATCATACAATCATCAACATTCACTTCTGATACATTAAACATGTAATAACCTGTGTGTTTTGTCGTGAAACATTACGATGGCTTATCCATGTAGCTGTGCGCATGCGCACTGCCCGTCCTACTTGTTAGGCTATATACTAAATTGTATGACTTCTGTCTCGTTTAAACGCTTATGTTTTGTGGTGTTGGTGTGTATGTGTGGGATGTTCGGCTCAGGTAGACGGTTTTAGCCGAATATCTTTCTCTCTGCAGACTCGTGGCCGTGCATGTGCATGGCGGAGGCGCGCATTAGTGTAACAAAGTAACATTTGATCGATTGCTTTCGTTACATGAGTTATGAATGTGGGAACTGTAGAGGGTGCTTGTTCTTCCCGTGCATCCCAAAGGATGTTTGGATCGGTCATGAGTGATGGTGGGGATATCAGAGGTCTGTCGTTGCCTTATTTCTTTAATGATGTATATTTGCATGAGTTAGAAAGTGTTTTATTTCTTTAAGTGATTCATAAGTGCTTAAGAGTTTAATGCATGGGACAACAAAGTATTTTATTGGTGAATATTTGATGTTTATTGTAAATTACCACTCATAACCTATTTCAGCATGAGGTGCAGTGAGGTTATCAATCAGGCTTTCAGAGTCATGGAAATGTGCAAATCAACTATTATGGATTTTTCAATGGATGATGCCTGTGAAAAGGAAGCAGTGATGCATATATATTCATTTTTAGTATGTGTGTATATATGTATGTATATATTATATATATAACATATATGAATTCATATTTAGTATATGTATATAGACATAAGACTATTCCTGTTGGAAAATGTTGTTTTGAAATCCTGTTTTGAAATGTAGAATCTGGAAAAGTCATGGGAATTTCTATAATAATTGTTTGTTTTTTGTTTTTAGTTTTACTCTCCTCTGAAATATTTCATCAGCTGCTTATACATGCTTGTGTAGATTAAACTTTACCTTAAACCGTTGTCTGTTGAGGATCTGGGCGTCAGAGACATTTGTACACTAATTATAATATTTTAAAGGTGTGTTTAGTTCTATTTTAATGGTAAAATACCATCCTAAAATAGCCACTTATAGAGGGAAAAATCTCCTCTATAAAATGTCTTTAAGATAGTTGAGCATCTCAAACATCCCAGTACCGCAACACAGACTCAACCGGTCAGTGAGTTTGAAGCAGATCTGGGGAAACCTGTTCTGTTGTTTTTTTTTTTTGTTTTTTTTTTCAAGTGTTACAAAAATGATGCACTTCAGCTTTAAATCTACTGATGTCTATTTGTCCGTCTGCTCCTTTTTGAGGTTGCAGCGTCATTTGTTGCCTCATCTGTGGGACACACATCGGTTTATCGTAGTTTTTTATTGTGTGAAAAAGTCAATAACTCATAAAGATGCATGTAGCGCTTTATGGTTGTGTGCAGTATCCATAAAGATGATCACCTGTTGCAAAAGTACCGTAAAGACACGAGATCTGATAAAGAAAGAATTGTGCATAAATGTAAATGATAATGTCTGTGTCCAGTATTACATAATCACACATGTGATCATGTTCATATTTACTAAAAGCAACAACTGCAGCCCCGTTCTTTCTCTTTGAGTTTCATGTTTTAGCTTAATCTAAATAGCAGGTTTATGCATTTTTATACAGTTTATTATAGACATATTTCAGAGATTCACTGTCATTGTGGGCCATTTTTACTTCTCCTGCAGCTGTGTCTTAAAATAAGCAGAGAGGTCGGTCTGATTTGGTCATGTTTGTTTTTTTAAGTGTTTTTTAAGTTTTAAAACCTGACCTAGTTCTACTCTGAAACGGCCTATTTTGAGAACGGCTGCGTCAGAGTCGCGGTACAAACAGCAACAGTCATTACACGGACGGGTCATGATGACTGTAGAATACAGAAAGTGAGACGTCAGAAGCGTGTGCTGTAAATTCAATTAGTTTGATTTAGTGTTGTTTGCTAAATCAGAACTAAGAACAAACCACTAAAGCTGCATTAAAGCCTGATGCATACTTATAAGTAATCAGACTTAAAGACTTAAATCCGATATAGAAACACCCTTGCAACCACCTATATGGTAACCGCATCATGCTCATGTGTTTTGCATGGGCAGACATCTTTCACATTTTATGCATAAAATATAAAAATGAGAAAAATTCAAAGATTACTCTGAGGCGCTTTGGACAAGGACACACCTTCTAAATTAAGTATACATGAATGTTTATTGTTGGACTAACCCAACTGTCGGGAGTGAGTGTGTAAGCGATACTCTTACACACACACACACACACACGAGCGTCCTGTAATATAGTCAGACGGTTGTGTAATAAGCGTTATGAATCTTTGGGTCTGTGGATGACGCGTCAGGCTGTTGTTGTTTTGGGCCGTGAAAGCTGATATGACACCCAGCCATCTTGTGCTGCATGTGCAAAACAACATTTTATGCTCATAGCACAATAATGCCAAATATATCAGTTAATGTAATGTGTTGAAATCATCAAGTTATTTTCTTGACCGTTTTCTCTAAGACCGTGTAGGCAGAGACTAAATGAACCTCCCACTTCATACATCCAGAGCTCTGAAAAGCATAATGCATCTTATTGATGTACCATCCTAAAAATATATTGTGAACGGCACGGCTCATGAAAACATATTTTTCAAACTGAAAGTGAAATGTAGAGGGCTTCAAATGCTCAGATACTGCACTCTTTTCCACTAATTTCCACTCTTAAAATGCATTTTGAGTAAATCTAAATTGTAATTTTTATATGTTGTTTGGATAATGTAAATGTGTGTGTGTGTGTGTGTGTGTGTGTATATATATTACACACACATGCACATACTATATTTATATATGCATGTGTATAGATAGATAGATGGATATATATATATATATATATATATACATAAATATATTTTCAGTACATTTTAGTTATATTTTGTTATATATATTTTATATATTTTTTATTTATATATATATATATATATATATATATCATATTTATTTTTAAATAATATATTTTAATTAAAGACATTCACACACATATATATGTATATATAAATATATTTTCAGTACATTTTAGTTATATTTGTTATATATATTTTTTATTTTTATATATATATATATATATATATATATCATATTTATTTTTAAATAATATATTTTAATTAAAGACATTCACACACATATATATGTATATATAAATATATTTTCAGTACATTTTAGTTCTATTTGTTATATATATTTTTTATTTTTATATATATATATATATATATCATATTTATTTTTAAATAATATATTTTAACTAAAGACATTCACACACACACATATATACATAAATGTATAAATATGATATATATATATATATATAAATATATTACAAAATATAACTAAAATGTAAAAAAATATAACTATAAAATTATATAAATATAAAATATATATATGTATATGTGTGTATGTATCATATTTTCGTATGTGTGGGTGTATTCCTGTCACCAAGGTACTTTTTCTTGGGTTGATATTTATCTGTGTTTCTCTTGCAGTTCTTTCAATGAAAGGCTCTATGTAACCACCAATTATCCTAGTAAAAGGTCGTCGTCATCATCATCATCATGGATGTTTCTATAGACTCTCATTGTTAATGTGGAGAAAAGCAGCAGAGCATTCAGATTCTGTGTCAGAGCTTCAGTAGCGGTGGGCAGCGGTCGGCGGTGAACTTGCAGCAGGGAATGCCGGGAGGAGACGGCTTTCCCGATGGAGGAGAGGAGAACCCTTCTCCAGGCTCCTGCATGAGTACGGGGCAGCCGGACCAAACCAGCGGCGGGCAGGACCGCGGAACCGGCGGAACCGGGTCCGGGTCTGGCTCGGGAGAAGAGGAAGAAGCCGAGGAGCAGCGAGAAAGGGCCAGCGGGGAGGAAAGCTCGCCGGGATGTGAGGAGAGTGGAGGAGAGCAGACGCACGAGGATGTGGACATGAACAGTGGTCATGACTCCAGCAGCGGGAATGACAGCGTCGCTGGATCCCGACGTCATCGTTCCTCGGCCAACTGCAGCCCTGGAAGCACCACGGGATCAGGAAGCACTAAGAGGTAAAACAATCACTATTACGAATATTCATACTGAGGGTTAGTGACTTGAACAAACTACTAACCATTTAGTCCATTTAAGGATGTGTAACATGTATAGGTTGAGTCTATTAAAGCTCAGTTGCACTCTAAACTGTCCAATAAATCACATGCAATCACATGATCATGTCCTTTTGTGTGCAACATTAGACTCTTGGTTAAATCAAGTTTTCTCTCTCTCTTCAGCTCAAAATCTGCCACCGGCTCCTCGTCCTCCAGCTTTCACAGCTCTCGCCACACAGAGTGCAGGTGAATGACACATGTTTACACGAGAACTGAATTACTGTAACTCGTACAGTGGTCTTAAAAAACACTTTGGACACTTAAATCTCACTTAAAAATGTCTGCGTGCCAATGCATTAGATATAGAATTAATAAAATGCTATTGTAAAGAAAGATGCCCATTTTTCCAATGCAGAAAATGAGACGTTGTTTGGATTATCAAGATAGTGTTGAAGTCAAATGCATCTGTAAAAGTCCTTCCACCTTTTAGATAATTTCTCTACCCGTAGAGTTATAATTATGGAAGCTGATTTCCGCCACACGAGTCGACAAAAACATGCTTTGTTAATAGTTATGAGATAAAAAGTCACTCTTAATTTCAACTTTTTGTCAATTTATCATAATTATGTCTTCATTATGTCATCATTTCATTTTTTTATCACATAAAAAGTCACAATTGACTTGAAGAATGAAAAAAAAATCAAAAGTCTAAATGATGAGATAAAAGGCATAATTCTAACAAAAAAATCAGTTTTTATCTCATAATACAATCTGTGTCAGTTTCAGCATTTTTTTCAAAATAACGAGTTCTTGTGAATTCAACTTTTTGTCAATTTATCATAATTATGTCTTAATATGTCATCATTTCATTTTTTTGTCACATAAAAAGTCAAAATTATGAAAGCCCGTTCCCGCCGCTGTTGAGAAAAAAAAAATTATTCCTTAAGTCATAATAATGAGAAACTTTCTCATCATAATGACTTAGTATCTCATAATTATGACTTAGCATCTTTAACTTAATAAAAAAAAATAAAAGAGTTTTTTTTTTTTTATTAAGTTAAAGATGTTAAGTCATTATTATGAGAAAGTTTCTCATTATTATGACTTACGGAATTTTTTTTTTTCCCAACAGTGGCGGGAACGGGCTTGCATACTAAATATACTTGAAAAATGAAAAAAATACATTATGAAAGAAATTGACAAAAAGTCTAAATGATGAGATAAAAGGCATAATTATAACAACAACAAAAAAAAATCAGTTTTTATCTCATGATACAACCTGTGTCAGTTTCAACATTTTTTTCAAAATAACGAGTTCTTGTAAATTCAACTTTTTGTCATAATTTGCCGTGATTTTTTTTCTTCTGTGGCGGAAATGGTCTTCCGTATACGATTGATTTAAGTAAAAATGTGATGACTGTGAAAAGACGTGAAAACAAACGTGTGTGCAGTGAGCAGACGGAGCACGGGCGCGAGCAGACGCACCGAGAGATGATGCAGACGGTGCAGGAGATGAAGAAGCGCCTGCCGTCTGAGAAGAGGATGCGCAGTAAAGCCAGTACTGTGGAGGCACTGAACTATGCGCTCAACTGTGTCAAACAAGTGCAAGGTAAACGCACACACTCAAAGCACAAAGCCACCAGAGTGTACAGCGGCAGCACGCGTTCAGATCCGCCGCTGAACGTCTGTGGTTATGTAACGCTCCGTCTGCTGCGTCTGCAGGAAGGGCGCGTCCGGGTCCGAACCGCTCGCTGCTAAGTCTGTCCACATTCATCAGCGCTTTCTCATGTGCTCCGCTTTTGATGATCACTGTATGCGTTTTACAGTATAAAGACGATGGGGGCAGATGCGGGTAGTTTGTGCATGAGCTCATCGTGTGCGTCATGTTGTTAAGTAATGGTGAAACTCGACCTGCTAGAAAGCTACTGGATCCTCGTAGTAGCAACCGTATCGGAAAACATACGCTGAGGGCAAGCATTCGGTTCTGAACACTTGGGCTGTTTTAGTTAACTTTGTCAAAGTCCAATAAAACAATTTTATTTGATCAGATAAAGATGTGATTTTGAGTTTACAAGTTTGCTTTCACATTGAACCGCAGCAGATGATCTGATGACACGAGAGGATCGCCAAAACATATTTTCTACAGAATCACTCTCATGTTATGAGCACTCGTTTGTGGTCAGGAGCTTCCTGATGTCAGCCAATGTTATGTACGGTTATGCAAACACTGAAAACGGAAATCTTTATCCTGTTTTTGCAAAGTTTGATTTGAAAATCTTTCTGCCACAAAGCTGCGCATTAAAACGGTGTAAAGAATCTTTCATAAAAATTTTGGTAACATCCTTGGTTACCCTTGCAAAAATATACTGCTCTTGCAAATGTTTCCACAAATTTGCATAGTTTCACATGCGAGATGTTGTTTTTTTGATATTTGCAAAAGTTTCTTCGCTGCAATTCTGTCATAAATGAATGGCAAGTTTGCATGCATTTGCAAGGGTGATATAAATAACTGTTGAATAATATTTGGTGGAAACTCATCATGCATTTTGTTTTATTAATTAAATCTTATAAATATTTAAAAAAAAAAAAAAAAAAAAAGCTTGCTTCAGTGCATATATGGATTTCTGCTCATTCCTGTTGGCCTCCACTTGAAATAAATGTTTGTAATCCGTCTATGATGTAATGCTATGTGAAATTTCCCAGCAGCACTCCTGTCTGGTGTTGTAATAATATCTGCTGTAGTCTCTTGCTGGCCACCTGCTTTGCTGGTTAAGCCAAACGCTGATTAACTGTATCTCAGCTCATTTGGCATTTCCTCTGCCGCCCCCTGCAGCAAACAGTGAGTACTACAACTTGCTAATGAGCAGCGGTCTGGAGGAGAGACGCGACGCTACTGTGTGCACGCTGGAGGAGCTGGAGGGAATCACGTCAGAACACACCCTAAAAAACACGGTACGTCTCTGCTCTATTGAAACAGAAGTTGCAAGAAATAATGTAAGGCTTTAATGATAATGAGTGGACGGTTGTGGTTTGCTATTGGTGGATCTCGTGTGAGTGATGGCTTGCCCCGCCCACGCGACTTTAAACATGAAGAGACGTCGCTTCGATTGTTTTAAATAATGATTGCACAGATAAATCATTTATCGTAAATTCAGCGATATTCTATAAAAAAAACACGAGCGGTGGTCTGTCTTGATTTCATGGCACAACACTAAAGGCGAAAACATTTTTTCATGCACTGGTCTTTTTTTTTTTTCAGATTTGGGGCTATTTGGCTTGTCGTACGGTGTTATTTCAGACTAGGGGCAAGAAAACATCCGAAATACATTTTTAGGTGTTTATTTGATCTGTTTGCATATTGCGTCTCGAAATAATTTTCAGTCAGACATTTCCACTTTACACTTTTACTCCTATCTGTATTCTGAAGGATTTTACACAGGGATTTGATCATTTATCATAAATTTCTTCCTAAAAACATGGTTAAAATGTGTTTTGTCTGTTGACAGTATTTTCTGATACTGAATATTTCTGTCAACATTTTTGAACCTGGCTTTATCTAATGTTCCGATTTCTGTTCTGGAAATGTATGCAAATGAGTGCATATTATATTGGCAAATGCCTCATTTGCATATCTAAATATACTATTTGAGAGAACTTGTAACACCATAAATGTTTGCACTTCTTAAAGTAATCTCTCAACTAGGGAAGTATGGTGTCATCTGTTATTTATTTATTTTTTTACCCTATTCATTGCGGGGCGTCTTTCCTTCACGAACCGTTCTCTGGTGTTCTCAGGACATGTTTGTGGTGGTCTTCTCTCTGGCCTCCGGGAAGGTGGTTTACGCATCCGAACAGGCGTCCACCGTGCTTCACTGCAAGAGGAAGTTTCTGGAATCTGCCAAGTTCGTGGAGCTGCTGTACCATCAGGACGTCAATGTGTTCTATTCGCACACGGCACAGCCGCGACTGCCGCCCTGGAATGTGGGAACCGACAGCGGTGAGACGCTCTAGAACCACCAGCGACGTCGTCGTGATGTCACATTTTCAGTTTAAAGCGATACTTCACCAAAAAATGAAATTATTTATTCACCCTCAAACCTGTATGAGTTTCTTTCTTCTGTCGGAACACGAAAGAAAATATTTTGAAGAATGTCTGTAACTCAACAGTTGACCAACACCATTGACTTCCATAGCATTTTTTATTATTTTTTTCATACTATGCAAGTCAACCGTTTGGTTACCCATTTTCTATAAATATCGTTCAGCAGAAGAGAGAAATTCATACAGGGTTAGAACAACTTGAGGGTGAGTAAATGACTTCATTTTTGGGTGAACTATCGCTTTAAAGCCGGTCGTTTTAATCCGGGACGCACGATATGAAAATTTTTAACTGATAATTGGATCCTTC
This sequence comes from Opsariichthys bidens, assembly GCA_037194245.1. Classification (NCBI taxonomy): domain Eukaryota; kingdom Metazoa; phylum Chordata; class Actinopteri; order Cypriniformes; family Xenocyprididae; genus Opsariichthys; species Opsariichthys bidens. The sequence goes on from CM074299.1 coordinate 15,659,140, forward strand.
TCATTGCCGATACCGATAAAGATACCAATAACCAATAAGTTAATATTTTTATATTATAATTTCCATATAATCTGTAGTTTTTGCTCCCAGCAGAGTAGAAAATCTAAGATATACTGAAGAAACGGATATTTTAGCAGCCCTGGCCTAACTATAACAGCAAACATGAGTCCTGATTCCTCAAATGTCTTTATTTTTTGTGTAAGGCACCACCATAGTACCTTAGGGTTTATCGGAACTAGATTTATCTGCGCTTTACAACAAATTTATGTTCAAGCATTTCATGCATAACAAAGAAATGCATCTATTCAACCTTTAGTGCATGAGGATGAGGATGGTATGTAGACTAAGTCACATGTTTTTCAAATGCATAAATAAAATGCATGAACATTTGTCAACCTCGAGGAAAAAAAAAAAAAAATTAACAACAAAAGTGCATCCTCAACAAAAACATAGTTGAGATTTCTCTGACTTTATATAGTTCTCTTCTCTGTGTCTGGAAAACGTTTGACAAATTTTCAAATGCCTTCTGAGTGGGGACATCGCCGCTCCGTGTTTTAGGCTTAGTGCGAATCACATACTTGCGCTCCCATGGCACAAGTGCTTTGGAAAGAAGGAGAAAACGGCGCGGCCGCGCTTTGCCCGCGGCCCCTAATCCAGCTTCGACGCGATGACGACCTTTCGCGTGAAGTGTAAGATTTGTTTGTGTTAAAACTTGATGCCTTTTTTCCCTCCTCTCTGAATCCTTGCTAAACATGCTTTACAAAACGGCATTGTCCTCCGCTGCCACCGAGAGTAAACTTCCAGACCGGCGAAGTGTTCTCAGATGATGACGTGATGACACAGTTTTAAAGCTGCAATCGGAAAGTGGATGAATCTCTGACACATGAGGCTAATTAACCAGCCAGCGTACTTTATCGGATTTCATTAATTTATCAGAGCAATAACAAAGACGTCATTTTCGCCCATATCGTCGTGCATCCCTAGTTTTAATCCAGCAAACAGCTTTGATGAATTCAGCTCCTAATAATGATTGTTTTCGTCCTCTCTGCAGCGGCGGTTCTGTTGGAATGCGCCCAGGTCAAGTCCTTCTTCTGTCGGATCAGGTCAGAGTTATTTATGACTGTATTCCTGTAACGTAGCTCTGTAAGACAACACTGTCATTGTCCGGCTCAGTTCAGTTCAGTTCTATAACAGTAGTGTTCATCAGTTATGAATTCGATTCAGCTATAAAGCAGCTCTACCGAAGACAATAGTTCATCCCGTTCTGATCCAGTATTGTCAGTGCAGTCATATTGGTAATGTCTTTTAATATATGTGTGTTTGCATGTGCCGTCAGAGGAGGGAAAGATAGAGATGGAGAAATGCGGTACTGTCCTTTCCGGATCACTCCGTACCTGCTGAAGGTTCAGGGATTGAGTGGAGAGGAAGAGCCGTGCTGCCTGGCCCTCGCCGAACGCATCATCTCAGGATATGAGGGTATGAGCTTCGGTTGTCACATGACCTCACTATGTTGCCAGAGTAATTCTGATGTAATAATCGTTATCTGGGTTTGTTTGTTTCCAGCCCCTCGTATTCCCATGGACAAGCGTATATTCAGCACGACTCATTCTCCAGGCTGTGTGTTTCTAGAAGTGGACGACCGGTGAGTGATTTGGACCTTTCGTCAAAATACCAAAATAAAGGAATCGGCAGCTTTGGTGAATGGTTGTGTGTTCTAATAATAATAATAATGATATTCATAATATTATAATAATAATAATAATACTCTATGCAACATATTTTCTAATAATAATACCAATAATACTACTACTAATAATAATAAATGAATTACACAGCATATTTTCAAACAAAAACACTAATAATAATAATAATTATTATTATTATTATTAATATCATTAGTATTATTGGTATTATTATTATTATTATTATTATTAGTGTTTTTGTTTGAAAATATGCTGTGTAATTCATTTATTATTATTATTTGAAAATGATTTGTTGCGCAGAGTAAAGCTAAGCAGATTAATATGATTTGAAAACAAGTTACATGGGGTAAAACTGAGCAACTTTTTATTAGTAATAGTCGTAGCATTTCAAAATTGTGTTAATAATAATAATAATAATACACAGCATGTTATTTTCAAATACTACTAGTACTCATAAGTTGCTCAGTTGTACCCCATTCAAACATATTTTTTCTAATAATGCTAATAAAAATAATTACTTGCATAGTAATAATAATAATAATAAACTACTCAGATTTTCTCCTCACAACATATTATCTTCTAATAATAATAATTATAATAGACAGCATATTTTTTGATGATAATACGCTGCGTGGAGAATAGCTGAGCAGCTTCTTCATCTTTTTATTATTATTATTATTAGAACAGAGTAAAGCTGAGCAACATATTCTTAATAATAATAATAATATTTTACAATTATTCGGTAACACTTTACAATAATGTTCATTAGTTAACATGAACTAATAATGAACTGCACTTCTACAGCATTTATTCATCTTTGTTAATGTTCATTTCATCATTTACTAACACATTATTAAAGTCTCGTTTGCATTAGTTAATGCACTAACATGAACAAACAATGGATAAGTGTATTTTCATTAGCTAACTTACAAAGATTAGTGAATACAGTAACAGATGTATTGCTCATGGTTAGTTCATGTTAGTTACTACATTAACTCATGTTTAACTAATGAGCCTCATTGTAAAGTGTTGTCATGTCACGTCATGTTTCTAATTCATGTTTCTTTGAATGGCTGAAGCTTTAAGTTAATTCAGCATCTTGTTACTCTGTGCTGGAATTAAAAGTCTTTTTTTGTACAAATAATGAAGGCTTGAACTGTTTTCTGTGAAACTGAAGTCGGTCATGTGTGTGTCTGCAGTGCGGTGCCTTTGCTCGGCTACCTCCCTCAGGACCTGATCGGTAGCTCAGTTCTGACCTGCCTACATCCAGACGACCGCATGCTCATGCTGGCCATGCATCGCAAAAGTACATCCCTTATGATTTGTTTACATTTACGCACAAAGTCAGTCTTGAATATGGTCTTCATAAAATTTGCCATGATCCCCTCAGTTCTGAAGTACGCCGGCCAGCCTCCGTTCGAGCACTCGCCCATCCGGTTCCGGTGTCAGAACGGCGACTACGTCACCCTGGACTCCAGCTGGTCCAGCTTCATCAACCCTTGGAGCCGTAAGGTGGCCTTCATCATCGGCAGGCACAAAGTTCGCACGTAAGCGCCGGCTCGTGAATCTGCCGTTCGTTTCTGTGTCCAAACGTTTGCAGCATCGCTCGTTTGTGTGTCTTTTCTGTAGTGGACCTCTGAATGAGGATGTTTTTGCTGCGCGGAGTAACGCCGAGCAGCCAATCATGTGTGAGGACGTTAAAGAGCTGCAAAGCATGATCTACAAGCTCTTCCTGCAGGTGAGAGATCACTGAATCCGCAAGAGACAGCCTAAAATGCTCCATTTATTTGAAATGCAGTAAAAAAAATGATATAATGTTTTCTATTTGAATATATTGTAAAAACTCATTTATTTCTGCGATCAAAGCTGAATTTTCAGCATCATTACTCCAGTCTTCAGTGTCACGTGATCCTCCAGAAATCATTCGGTTTATTATCAATGTTGAAAACAGTTGTGCGGCTTTATAATTTTGTGGAAACCGTGATATGTGTTTTTTCAGGCGTCTTTAATGAATAGAAACTTGAAAAGAACAGAATTTATTTAACACAGAAATATTTTGTAATAATAATAATGTCTTTCACTTTTTGAAAAATATAATGCATCTTTGCTGAAAAGTTCTCACTGACCCCAAACTTTTGAACATTTGTGAATAGTTTTGCACTTTGAATGAGGAACAGACCCAATTTACATAAATACTGTTGAATAAATCAGTAGTTTGTTACTGTCAAATAGTTACAGGAAAAATTAGAGTTAAATCTTTTGTCGTATATATTACCATCCCTGTACATTAGAGCAAGAGCAATCTAATCTAATTTCAAAATAGTCATAAACAAGTGTCCACAATTGGATATTGACCAGTAAATATCAATAAACTAATACCAGCCAATAACTGCGCATTCCTTTATTATTGTTATCTAAAACTATTAAAAACATTTTTGCTTATTGAAATAAAGCTGAAATATAATAGAAATGGGATGGAAATCAAACTAAAAACCAAAATGTTGCTTCGCAATTAACTGAAATAAAACTAAATAAGCTAATTTATGAAAATAATATTATTTAAAAAGAACAAAAACTAATAAAAAATGATTAAATCACTAAATTTAAAATAAATATAAATTTAATTTAAAAAAATACATTCTGCTTCATATGCGTCATGACTGCGGTTTTTCTTTTGATCGCATCTGTCTTTCGCTCAGCCTGTTCATAATAACGGATCGAGTGGCTATGGCAGTCTGGGAAGCAACGGCTCTCACGAACACTACATCAGCGTGGCGTCATCCAGCGACAGTAACGGAAACCTCTGGGAGGACTCGCACAGAGAACCGGTACGTCTGAAAGCGCGTGAAATATTGACAAATGAATGTTGGTTTCGCCGGATCTTACAATGGATCTTTTGTCTTGTAGATGACATTGCAGCAGTTTTGTGCTGACGTCAATAAGGTGAAAAACTGGGGCCAGCAGGCGTATCTGGACTCCCGGAGGAAGCTCACACCTTTAGGACCAGCCACTGCAGGTGTGGACACAATGTGTCTTTTCTACATCGGTCTTCAATCATCTGTTTGTTTGAGCATTAATAGAAGCGCTTAATTTTTAAGTCTGATTTAGGAGCACAAGATAGAAACCCAAAACTGGTCCGTCCTGGTGAATTCGTCACAATGTAGTTTGATTTGTTGACTTGTTTCCAGCAGTGGCGGGCGCAGACGTTCATCCCAACTCCGGTCGGGGTTTGGGAATTAGGGATCATCTGAAGCAGTCTCTACAAGAAGCCCGGAAACAACCGCGCATTCCATCATATCAGCAGATCAACTGTGTCGACAGCATCATCAGGTGAGGATAGGATCAAAACGCATGTATCGTACCATCATTTTTCTCATATCTGTTCTCTCATATCATATATCATATTTTATAAAAATAACTTGTATGTATATATATATGTATATGAGAAGTTTTACATGGTGTCTCTTATTGGATAATCCAACAAATAAAATTATTATTCTTATATATATATATATATATATATATATATATATATATATATATAATTATTATTATTATTATTATATATATATATATATATATATATATATATATATATATATATAATTATTTTTTTTTTATGTATTTATTTATTTATTTTTTTTTTTCATTATTTAGCAGACGCTTTTATCTAAAGCGACTTACAAGGGGAGCAATTAGGGGTTAGGTGTCTTGCTCAAGTGCTGTTTATTCACAATCCCCACTTTCAATTTCTGCCAGCGTGGGAATCGAACCGGCAACCTTCAGATTACAAGCCCGACTCCCTTACCATATATATATATATATATATATATATATATATATATATATATATATATATATATATATATAAATAAAACCCAAAAAGTTAGAAACAGTTAAACTTTTTTTTTTTCTTTTTTTTTTTAAACATTATCATTCATTTTTGGTGTAGTCAATGATCCGTCATTTGTGTGTTCTCCTTCTCTAGATATCTGGAGAGCTGTGCAACATCTGCCCTGAAACGCAAGAGCGAATCTTTGTCCATAGTTACTTCTTCCTCTTCTTCAATGTCCGAGGAAGATAAACCTGCGACTGCCGCACATGAAGACACCGTGAACACCGATGGTATGAGTCCATTCCAACCCTTTCTGTGTTCTCCTAAACCCCTGCACAGTTTCTTACCGTCTTTCTCTTGCAGAAGCTGCGCTAGAGGGCGCTGGTGCTCTGGACAGCCAGGTGTCTGCCGGTTCGGTCACGACGGCAGCGGTGGTGGGAGCGCCGCTCACGGATCTCACAATCTCTACAGAAGCCATGAGCGTGGTGTCTGTCACCAGTCAGTGCAGCTACAGCAGCACCATAGTGCATGTACCGCAGCCCGAGTCGGGTGAGTTTACGCTAACACCACATACAATGACCCAAAAAGTGTTGCATTTATAAGCAGATGACATAGTCCAGAAGTACTTTAGCAGCACCATTGAACTCATGTAAATGAGAGAACTCATGTCTTCCTCCAGAAGTCACTGCCTTAGAAGACGCTCCAATGGGTAGCGAGCCAACAGACTCCGCCCCACCCCTGCACGCCCCGCCCCCTGCACCTCCCCAGCGGCCGAGGAGGAGTTGCTCGTGCTGGGCCTCACCAAAGAGGTGCTGTCAGCGCACACCCAGAAGGAAGAGCAGCAATTTGTGGACCGTTTCCGACATCGTATCCTGCAGAGTCCCTACAGCTCCTACCTCCAACAGGACAACAGCAGCATGGCCCACTCTCATCACAGAGGTGTGTGTGGTTACTCTATGGTAGCTCAAAGATTAACCCTGTCTGAGTGGTGTCCAACTGTCCAAGGATTATACTGTATGTTCTAATGTAAAAATAACTATAAATATTTTATATAGTTTTTTTATCTGTTATTTTAAAGAAAAATCCATGGTTAAATTATATTAATTTTGTTTTAAATTACTGTGGTAATATCTATTATTGGATAATATAATATAATACATACATACGTATACATATGTGCATATATATATATATATATTTTATATGCACATTTTATTTATATATATATATATTTATTAAATGCATATGTGTGTAAGTCTATACACACACAAAATATATATATAATAATGTATGTATATATAATATATTATGTGTGTGTGTATATATATATATATAATAAACAGTACACACTTATGTAAACACAAACCTTTATTTTGGATGTTATTAATTGCGATTAATCGTTTGACAGCACTAATTATATGATATATTATCCAGTGTTGTCTATTATTTGATAGTCCAGCAAATCTATTAATTTTATTTTATATTAAAAAGAATAAATATGTAAATAATATTTTTGTTGATTTTTGCTTTTACATTTTGAGTCAAATATTGTCAAAAATATGTGCACAATTTATTTTTTTATATTTGATTTCTGCTATTTTGTATGGCTGCTAAAGCAGTACAGACCGTTCCCCATGTTTAAAGATTGTATTTATTTATTCGTTTGTTTGTTACATTGATTTTAGCATCAACGATTAAAAAGGCTCACTGCTGTTTGTGTGCACTTGGATGGGTGAAATGCAGAGCACAAATTCGGCGTACGGGACTACACAACGCTTCTCTTTCGTTATAATATTGTGTTGAGATCCATTAAAAGTCACTGTCAAATGAAACATCCTTTCCCATCTGCTCTCAGGTGATGTCGTGCGACCTCCAAACAAACACAAGCGCCCGAAACCAGAGGACTCGTCTGACAGCTACGGCTCCCAGCCGGGCAACTACTGGTCACATCCCAGACCCACAGGAGCGCCCCATTCCTCCTGGCCTTCCTCAGAGTCCTCTCAGCCCCAGCCATCCAACGTCGGCTTTATGCCGGCCATGGCAGTGCCCGTGCAAACGGCCTCTTACTTCCCTGTCGGTGTTGATCAGCCGCCCATGGTGGTCCAGCCTGACCAAGGTGTCCAGAACCTCCAACCCATGCAGCCCATGACTCCCATGATGGTTGTCCTACTTCCTAGTTATCCCATGTACAACAATGCCAACAATGGCATGTTCCTCCAAGGGATGCCCGTTGCAGCGCCTGGAGTCGTTCCTCAGCCTCCCTTTAATATGGGCGGCTTTGTCCCACCTGATGCCCACGTGCCACATGGGAGTCCGCTGCAGGGACATCCTCCAGAGTCCACCGTCACAGGTCTCGGCATGCCAGCAGGTGCCTCCTCGGAGGTCGACTCGATTCCCACTCCCTGGTTTGGGGAAGACCTCGATGCAGCGCAACCCACGGCGCTCTTCTCCAGCTCTCGCTCCAGCTCACCCATCCAGCTGAACTTACTCCAGGAGGAGCTGACCAAACCCACTGAACCCCAGACCAGCACCGGTCCAGAGAGTCTGCACGAGCACCACGCCAAAGCGGTGAGACCCCATTGAGATCTAGGTTGACGTGGATACATTTTGGAAGCTGAAATACCTCGAGGAGTGACATGATTTACTCCCAACTGAAACTGTTTTATGAAGTATGTGGCCAATACCTTTATAATTGTTATGCATGTAGTTTTTATGACCTCGTATTAAGTTATTATATTATTTATTTATTATTACAATATTTAAATATTAAAATGCCTTAATCGTCCAAGTAAAATATCAAAATGAATTTAAAATATATATTTTAAAAATGTGTAAAAAATTATGTGCAAAACCTGGAAGAAACAAAATGTTATTAAAATACTTAATATATTTTAGTAAAATATTAAAATATATTTAAAATATCAAAAGTGAAAGGTATTTTAATGTAAAAAAAAAAAAGGTAATATGAAAGGTTATATTTTAATGTAAAATATGAAAAAATTAGATGTCATATTTTAAATATTAATATACTTCATTTATATTTTTCACTTAATATAATTCATGTGAAAGTGTCTTAAGAGATATAACATACATGTTTAGTTTATTTATTGAAATATCTCAGATAATTAAGCGAAAAATTTATGCGAATGGTAATATTTTAGGTAACATAATAAAATTTATTTGAAATATTAATATTTGTTAAAAAAAAATGTGATGTGAACGGTCCTTAAGAGACCAATTGTTGTCTTATTAATTATTCAAATGCTTAAATAAAATTTTTTATATATTTTTAAAATATTTAAATACTCGTAAAAAAAATTTATGACCAATTTTTTTTTATTAGTCAGTAAAAATTAGTAAAATATATTTAGAATATATATTAAATATATAAATATGAAATACCAGTAAAAGGGCCCATAACCCATGATTATTGTATATTTTTGCTAAGAAGTTTTACTTTAGAAGCTGAAGTGGGAATGCAGTTTCACCGCTTGACTCCAGCTGTCTTTTTCATCTGCTCACAGGAAGATGCTCCCAGCGAGTCGGGTAACCAGGACGCCCATTCTACCTCCAGCGAAATGCTTGACCAGTTGCTACAGGAGGATGCCCGCTCAGGAACCGGCTCCAACGCCTCAGGCAGTGGCTCTGGAGAGTCGGGAGGCTCACTGGGCTCTGGATCCGGACTGGGATCTAACGGAACGTCCACCAGCCATACCGGTACCGTTCACAACGCTTAATATTGTGTAGAGAGAATTACGCACTTCCACTACAAAATAGCAACTTTCTGTTGATAGTGTTGGAGTGGTTAACTAGCGTGCGTAAAAGTCTTCCAGAATGTTAAATACTCTTTCAGACACTGCTAGTGAATTTCACAAACAATTACAAAGAAATGTCATGTATCACACTGAATAAGGGTGCGTTCACACTTGTAGTTTGGTTCGTTTGGTACGGACCAAAAAACAAAACATATAGTCCTGGTCCGCTTAGCGTTCACACGGGCATTTTTAACAGCGAACCTAAAGTTACTGAACCAAAGGCATAAAGATACGGTCACGACCTGATTGGTCGGCTTTTATTATGTATATTTCGCGACGGAGCTCGCTTACTGAACACTCAAAACAACGCTGTGTTCTGGATTAAACGTCATCATTTTATGCGTGAACATATGCTTTATTTTTACCAGCTAAGAACTCATGAAGAGCTCATAAAATATTCAAAACATTCAAAACAGGATTTCCTCCGTTGTATGCAGAAGCAAATATTGATGAGGGATTTTACCTCCTCGTTGCTCCACGTTTGCCCTCGACTCATTTTGGATACTCCGATCTTTCCGCGTCGTCAAATCGGCTGACTTGTAGCGTCGCATCTTGTGAGATCTCGTCCTGTTTTTGGTTGGTTTACATGTCTTTGGTCCGTGTTGCGTTCATATATCAATGGAACCGCACCAGAGTTCATTTGGAAGCGGACCGAGACCCATCTTTTTAGCGGTCTCGGTCCGCACCAGGGTTCGGATGGCAGCGTTCACATATGTTCAAACGAACCGCACTAACTGAGCAATCGCACCAGGGTTCGCTTTAATCGAACCCAACATGACAAGTGTGAACGCACCCTAAAACAGGACGTTTTGAAGTCTTTATGTGAAAGTAAACATTTGTTAAAACGGACCCCTGACATTTCTCGTTCACAGGCAGCAGCAACAGTAGCAAGTACTTCGCAAGCAACGATTCGTCGGACACGTCGCGAAAGGCGCGCAAGTCCGCCGAGGCCCAGGAAAGGGACCGCACGACCTTCAAGAAGCACGTGGACAACCCGCTGTGGAGCATTATCAAGCAGACGCCAGAACCCGTCATGATGACCTATCAGATCAGCCCCAGGTAATGGACCCAGAGGATATTCTTCTCCCTCCCCCTCTCTCTCTCTCTCTCTCTCTCTCTCTCTCTCTCTCTCTCCCTCCCGGGTCCCGCTCATTCCCCTGAGAAACCTGTGGGAAACGTGACATTCTGAGCATCTCTTTCCACAGGAGAAAGAGATAGCGCTGCCAGGCTCTCTCGCCGAGGTAGTTCTGATCAGGCTAAATGTCTCATTGCGCCGTCAGCCCTGAGGTAGGTGACTCCAGGTGACGGTACACAATGAGACCCGTGTAAAGCGGCTTGACGAGGTGGCTCGTTTTAAAAAGCACCTGATTGTTCACGGAGGACAGGGCGAATACGCCAGTTCAAGATGTTTTAACAGTATTTAGAGGAGTGTGCTGTTGAGTGTCAGTTAGCAGCGTGCTAAGGCAGCATGAGTGAGTTTTATTTTGTGTGTGGATGTCCACGCAGGGATCAGGCCCAGGTTCTGCAAGAAGACCGAGAGAAGCTGGTTCTGATGCAGCCCATGCAGCCCTGGTTCACCCAGGACCAGAAGAAGGAGCTCGTGGAGGTTCATCCCTGGATCCATCGGCACGCGGTCCCACAGGAGATCGACACGCAGGTCGAGAACTTCTCATTTTAATCAGGATCAGACATGTGTACCGTTACAGATCTATATATTTTTGAGAACTGGCTGCTTTAACAGAAGAGGGAGTTTCCCCTTGTGTCGGCTCTAAAAATTTACTGTCGGAAGTCTTTTTTTTTTTTTTTTTTTTTGTTATATAGCACTTTCTGGGAATATGGTAGGAAAATATTAAAGTGAAATAGTAATATATAATAATTAAAATGTTAAAAGTCTTGTAAAAATGTATGAGAAAGGTAGTATTTTAATGTAAAGTATTATAAAAGGGTCACATGAAAGGTAGTTTTAAAGTAAAAAAAAATGTAAATTTATATTTTAAAATATTTATATACTTGTAAAAAATGTATGTGAAGGTAATATTTTAATGTAAAATATTAAAAAGGTCATATGAAAGGTAATAATTTAAAAAATGCATATGAAATATTTATTTAAAATTTTAATGTATGTGAAAATACCCTAAGAGACCAATTATTTTACTATATTAATTATTATTGAAGTATTTAAGTAAAATATTAAACTTCTTGTAAAATTAACGTGAATTGTAATATTTTTAAATGTGTATTTAAAATATTAATACATTTGTTCAAATTATTTGACAGGGCCTTAAGAGACTGATTTGTTGCTTAATTATTTATACTTCAAATATTTAAATACTTTTCACATGCACTAGCCTCAAGAGATCAATTATTTTTTCCTTATGTAACGCTTTCCTGGAATATGGTAAAAAAAAAAAAAAAAAACACTTCAATCTGAATTTTTTTTTTTTCTTTCTACAAAGAGTCAATGAGATGCTTTACGAAAAAATATTTTTGTTCCTCCCCAGGAGGTCAAACTTAATATTAAATAAGATGTTTTATTTAGCATTTATTTCAAATCTGATTTGTTACCAAAATGTAAAAAATCTGTATATAATAATACAGCTTGCAAAATATTTAAATATATATTAAAAGAAATGAATAATTACAAGTATTGTAATATAATAATGTCTATAATTAATTTAATATAAGTTCATCAAAATATCAGAGGAGTTATTACCAGTTGTTGGGTCTACTTTTCCTGTTACATAAACGATTTAAAATAACTGTTTTTATTTGAATATATTGTAAACGGTTATTTATTCCTGTGATCTCTTAAGCCTCATCACTCCAGTCTTCAGCATTCTAATATGATGCACAAGAAATATTTCTTATTAAATCCAGTTTGATCCAGTAAATGCATCCTTGCTGAATAGGGATGTTTCCATGATTTAATTCTATGACACATCAATACAGTATTATATCAATCTAGTGCTGATGCATATATTTATTGTGCTTCATCATGATCTCACAGATTTATTTTCTCCTCTTTTTTTTTTTTAGGGCTGTGTGGGTTGTAACACCAGGGAATCGGGTGAGGAACTGAATCTTCATCCCGGCTCTCCAAACTCTCCGACTCCTGACAGCTCCTGTCCGCAAGACTGTCCGCCACAGGACGCCAGACCCAACACAGACACCTGACAGCTCTCCGCTGCACGGACGATCGGTGCAACCGCAGGCCCTGCTGGATCTCCGGCTATCAGGGACTCGAGGATTCCTCTGCTTTCAGCTGAGAATCCTAGGAAGGGAGAGACGTTCACATCCGTGTTCCGCTCTCACAATCCTGCCTGACGGCACGAAACAAGGCCAGGCCACGTCAGAGTGAGTTTGTACGCTCGCAGGAGATGTACAGTTCCACATGTGAACGGCGGTCGTCACATGACCACGCCGTTCTCCGTTACAGTCCGTGAACCCAAACAACTGTGAATATCTATGGTTTGGTAGTGTAGTTTAAGTTTTTCCAAGATGTTTTTGTTAATTAGTGATGCGGGCTCAGGAGGATTTATGATCTCCCAGGAGTACCTGATATAAATGTCCCACAATGTCGCAGCATCCTGTTCCGTGGCTAAAGAACATTAGCATTCAAGGCCAAAATCTAAAAGCATCTATGAATGATATTTTGACTGTCCAGAGCTTTACTTTACTGCCACTGCACTTATTTTGACTGATCGTCTCAAACTAGTCTTCTGTTTTGTTCATCCGCATCAAGGTTTTTTTCCATGTATATAATTTTTTTTTTTAAACGACCATTCTTAGGACCATTATGATTATTGGCATTGTCGGCGAAAAAATGCAAAAATAGCAACGTAAGCTTAATGGTTTCAAAAATGATCTTTATAGAATGTAGTTGCTTTTTTTGCTTATATTTCTGGTGAATTTGACCCGAACATGTTTCATGAGATTCACTGGTACATATAAATTGGATCAAAATGCAATTTTCACCAAACCTCATTTTTGTCATCTTTTTTTTAATTTATTGATCTGTCGTGTTGAGAAAGGTGCACATGTCAGGGTGTCGTTGTGAGCGTGTTGTTCCTGTGCTGTTCCTGATGTCTCATTAGACGTAGTTCCTTTATGGTTTGTAGGTTGTTCCAGTAACGGAGAGCTGCCAAAGGCCAGATTATTGACCCAACCGTAAACTTCTGATTTGTACAGTTTTGTGATCAAAGATAGATTTTGTACAGTTTTTAGGGGATTAAAAAAAAAAAAGTAAATATCAGTACAATGTATTTTATGAAAGAAAGGTGCAAAATACAATGAGCTGTATGAAAAAAAGCCATTTTGTCTCAAATTCAGGGAAATATTTTGACCACATGATAACTATGAATAAAAAAACAGCGATGTTCATATTTCTCAGTTTTTTGTTGTATTTCATGTGTACACCAAAACATTTTTCTTAAACATTTTTACTTTATTTACATCAAAGCTAAACAGCAGGTATGTACAAATAATTTATCTATTTTTCCTACAAACATAAATTTTTTTTTTTTTTTTTTTGCAAATTTAGTGCATCAGGCCCACAAAGTTGGTGCACGAGTGTTGAAAATGACACATAAAGCGCACGAGAGAACACAGTTATGCAGGAGCGTGTGAGTGTGCAAGTGTTTTTTCATTGGCTGATTCAGACACAGTATTTCCAGAAACACTCTGTGTTGCTGCCTCGCTTGCGGTACTGCTTCCTGCCGCCCAGGAAATGACTCAACAACGGCTTTTCCAGCAACACCTGAACGACAAACATGAGTAAATATATTTAAATCTTCATCGCTGTCTCTCGACATGATGTTGAACGATGTCGTGGGTTTCAATAAATCACTCACTTCTTTTACAGCTTGACTCGGGACAAATCCAGCTGTTCTGAGGCCTGTGAGGACGAAGAATGAAGCCAGTAGAGTTACTTACTGTTCTACTGTAGTTACTATAATTGCTGTATCGATGCAAGACAAAGCTTTTCAGTAAAAACCCCTTCTATTTAATGTCTTGGAAACACGTCTCATAAGTTAATGCATGAACCAGGGTTTTTAAAAGTCTTCGTTTAAACAAATTAAGGCCTTAAATCAGAGCAGAAGATGCAAATGTAAAAAATGGAGTTAGTTTATGCCTAAAATAAGAGCAAATATCTGTCAAAGAGCTATGAAAACTTCCTGCTGAAAACTTCAGTTTTAAAACTTCATATTTTGTATCTCTTATTAAAAGCATCTCGGTTTAAGAATCTTTAGACGTTTGCAAAACTACTTTTTTTTCGCAACGTGATCAGAAGGTACAGTAAAAAGAAATAGAAATATTCCATATCTGACGATCGCTCTATTTTCAAACTCTACACTAGACTTTTACATTTAAAGAGAATATTGATGTATTGAGCTCCCGTCAATTTATTCCAGAAATTTTCTTGACTTTCTCTTAAAAGGTCTTAAAGACAGTCTTAAATTTGCCTTCATGTGACCTGCAGTGAACTATCAATAAACATTATATTTTAGCATTTATTAACCTAAAAATGTTCCTGGCGTAAACTAATACTATAAAACGTTTAGTTCCTGTCCTTGATTCTGATTGGTCAATAGCTGTGCTTTATTCACGATAAAACACGGCTATAACCGCTTCACCCAACGGTTCTGTGTATCATAAGCGACATAAACTGTTGGTTCCCTTTCGAAAGGGAACTTCGGGTTGCGTCATACAGCGCTAGGGTTGTATGACGCAACGTCTCGTTCCCTGTTCTCAGGGAACTATGGTTACATACGTAACCTGAGACGTTCTCAATTGATATTGTTAGTGTCGTGAGAACGACATCGAGTGAGCGAGTTTGTTACCTGCATTCGGATTTAGCATTTTCCTTCAGGTCAGTTCATAATAAAAAATCTGTTTAAATGTCCGCTGCAGTAATCCTTTTTAACAGCTGGGTTTTCCCGTGACTGACAGCGCTATAAAGCATTTGTCAGTTGCGTCTTGTTCCGTATTTTCAATTGTAAAAGTCTTCTGACTGACATCATAAAGATAGTCTTTGCCGCCATCTAATGGCGCAATAATGTAACTTCTGTTGCTGTTCACGGTCAGGGACTGTTTTTTCCGGCGGAAGGAAGGCATTTACTGATTTTACTTCATAAAAGTCGCATTGATACATATTTTTGGCTTTAATATTTATATTGTGTGGTAACCATTTTATAAAAGCAATAAGTTGCGAGAGGCTGTGCTGTATAGTGAATAAGTCACGGCTGATGGGGTTAACAACGCCCTTCAGCCGTGACTTATTCACGATAAAGCACAGCCTCTCGTAACTTATTGCTTACTTAACAGATGTGATCTTGCACATATATTAGTGAATGTTGAGATCAACCGCTGTGGAAGTGTTGTTCTTTGTTCATGTTCATTAGTTAACATGAACTGCACTTCTACAGCATTTATTCATCTTTGTTAATGTTAATTTCAACATTTACTAATATATTTTTAAAAGTCTTGTTAACATTAGTTAATGCACTGGGAACTAACATGAACAAACAATGAACAACTGTATTTTCATTAACTAACTAACAAAGATTAGTGATAATACAGTAACAGATGTATTGCTCATGGTTAGTTCATGTAAGTTACTACATTAACTCATGTTTAACTAAGTATTCTTGCATTTTCTGTTCGTGTTCTGATTGGTTCATTCAGTGTAATGTTCTCAGCCAATCAATTTCACATATCCATTACCATTTCCCTTTATAACCAAGACGCATCCAAATGAATGCATTTCTGCACAATGCAAATGCTTATTCTCGCCCTCCGCCTCCCCAGCACCACCTGCCTAGATCTATCATGGGGTCTCTCTCTCTCTCTCTCTCTCTCTCTCTCTCTCTCTCTCTCTCTCTCTCTCTCTCTCTCTCTCTTTAGCAGCAGCGGTATGTTTTCATTCATTTTGTTACTAGAATTTAGCAGAAGCGAGTCGTACTTGCTCTGCAGCAGAAGCGTAGCAGATATGCCTAAACCGTACATTCTATTTACATTAATAAAATGTTTTACAAGCTATTCAGAGAATTCTCATGACTGAACTAATGTTACAAATGAAATTGTTTTGAAAGTTGAAAATTGAAAGTGATTCTAATGACTTTCTTGTTTCTCCTACACAGCATTTAATGAATTTCTGAGATGTTTCTCATGATAAAAAAGACCCCAGTTACCTATCTCTATTGGAGTTTTTTTTTTTTTCCAGATCAGATGATCGGAGCTTACTGTATGCCGACTAGCTCTCCTCAGGAGAAGCATCTATAACAAAGCAAGAAATTTTCAACAACGAGCATATTTAAACCAACAGCTCACCATCACTGCTGATGTCTCCAGTGATGAGGGACGGGTAACCGAATCCCGCGGCACCCTGGGACAGATACGCTTGTTCCGAGTAACTCAGGTCTTCTGGATTGACCACCTGCTCCTCTTCTACAAGAACTACAGAGGAATATGACAGATAACACAGTTCAGGCTTGAGTTGTTAGATTGTAAACATGCAACATTTGTATCTTGTATGCTCAGACTAGTAAAACATAGAGTTCTTACCTTAAAAAGTTATTCGTACCTGATCTGATCCTTAATTTTATTGGTATATATTTGATTCAGTCTTATTAAACAATGTATTTAAACTATTCAAAATATCTCTAAATGGAATAAATCTTAGATTGTCAAATGTTTGCATATTATATTATATTATATTATATTATACATTTATTTGATTTAAAAAATATTATTACTATTTTCACAGCATTTTTTTACATTTTAAAAGAACTTTTTTTATTTGAATATATTTGTTAAAATGTATTTTATTCCTGTAATCAAAGCTGAATTTTTTTTGCATCATTACTCCAGTCTTCGGTGTTATTTTATATTTTCACACGACGTCCTTTTTTTGTTTTTTACAGTCTTAAAGACAGTAAAACAGATGCTTTTATCCCAGTTGATTTACAGTAAGCTCAGTTTCCTTAGGGATTTGAGCAGCTTTCAGGTTGTTGAATCAGTCTGTGAAGGAGAGCAGATGAGAGCACTCACCAGGCCTGGCATAGGTCATCTCTGCCGGATGGACCACCGGATGCCCCAGCAGAGGTTCAAGGATGATAAGAAGCAGAGCAAAAAACAGAAACAGTTTACACATCATGATGACACGTACTCTTTCTTGTGCGACTTCAGCCAGGAGATCTCGTCTCTACGTGTCCGTCCTGTTTCTGTCCTGGACTTATATACCCTCCATCACTGGCCATGTCATCTCCTCCATCTCCATCACTGACCTCCCCCCCCCCCCCCCCCTTTTGCATATTCTGTGCTTGTAAATTCACAGAGGATAAATTAATGTATCAATAAAACTAAAAGACAGGCACGGGTCTGTGCGTCAGGGATGGGCCGCACTATTTTAGCAGCGTGGGATGTAATCCAG